>JABFPR010000244.1:0-11692 GCA_022817345.1 Neoscelio sp. ZL-2020
AACTTTATTAAGAAATGGGTTAATTGAATTTGGTTGACTTGGTTTTGAAACTGAAACTTCACGATTCGAAACACGTTTTGCAGATTTGATTTTCACTCGTATTTTGCAAAGTTACAGTAATTTGAAAATCGCCGATTTTTGACTCCGAAAAAGTGATCAGTTTTTTCTTTCCGTCAGTGTATCAGATAAGTTACCTTACTTCTTCATAAATTACATTTTAGCATTATTTAAATATATTCAGATAAATTGAATGATAAAGTAATATTTTAGTTGTACACTCTATTTTGTTTAACTACACTTGGCAAAATTTATTTAATTAACCTTCTTAGAGACGATGTCATTTCGACTAAATTTCTTTGAGAGTTATTAATTAATTCACTTTGAAATACATTATTAATTTTTACTGACAAAAATGACAGTTTATTCATCGTATTAAATAAGTGCGTTATATCCCCTAATAATGTAAAACAGTATTTGATACAATATAGTATGTCTGATATATCAGTACCGCAAAATAACAATAAAATATCCTATAATTTTACATTACTTTCTTTTTGTAATTTAAAAATCCAAAAGTAGGATGGTATGCCAAAAGTTTTGTGAATTTCTAGTGTAACTATATAGAGTTTCAATTTTTGTTGTGGCGCCAAGTTTTTTCTGATCTGTTGATTATAAAATGAATCAATGCAATCTTACTTAAATGTTTCGTTTTTGAAGAATAATAGTATCATATGACTAGATATTTATTAATTTGTATTTATAGATTTATATAATTATATATATAATTTGAAATTAATATAAATATTTATCACAATAATTTTTATTTAGATAAAATCCTTGTAAGTGAAACGTTTTGTGAGGGATTAAATATTGTATAATACAAATATATTGTGGAAGGTACGTGGTTTTTCAAAATTAATTATAATGTAGAAACGATAACTTTTGTGTAACAATATTTTATTATAATTGTTTGAAAAAATATATTTTTGAGGTAATACCAAACATATGTTTTTGAGTTTAGGGTTTCACGAATGTTTGTAAAATTGATTTTTAGTTAGATAATAACAGCTTTTTGTCGTAATTATTTGAACAAAGTATATTTGTATATAGTCAATAACACAGCATCATGCTGTCGATATTTCCCATATAATTAATCTTTTTCTAAGGTAACATTTATGTGTATAATCTATCCGTTATTGTTACTTACGCTTTTATCTTAATAAATGGTCCAGTCACCATCGTTATCCATTATAGCCTGACAACGTTTGGGTACGCTTTCAACTAATTTTTCAGCATAACCATGGTAGAGAGTTCCAAATCATTCTTAATTGTAATGGTAGCTGTTTTATATTGTGTATACTTTTTCCTGGAACTTTTTACTTCAAATGGCCCACACATTTTCAGTTGAATTCACATCAGGAGAGTGAGATAACTAATCTAATGATTTTAATACAATTTGATTTTTTCATCATAGACCTAAACTACGATATTCTAGGTCATTACCCTCTTACAGTAACCCTACACAGGGAAAAATAGTATGCTGCACCAACATAAAAATATATTGAGCAAACATATTATTCAACTTGGACCAACATACAAAATTAAGTTGATATTTTCTGTTGATACAACATGGTAGACCTTGTTGAAACTACATATTTTTGAACTATTTGAGGTTAGAATCTATTATATTTACATAGTCACGATATTGAGTCAGTATGTTATAGTCAATATTATTTTATATGCTGGCTTGGCACAGTGACTTTTTCCGGTGCACCTACCTTTTCCGGAGCTCTAGAAATGATTGTCGAAAACCTATAAAAGCTTACTTTTAAATCTTAGCGGATTTAACGTAACCCCAAAAAACGACCTTACTTTCGTGCCCGCATGGAAGAGATACGTGAAGCACCCGTGTATAGTTCGAGAATCCTACACTTTAATAACGTCTAAGATGCGTTGATTTCACGACCATGGCCGTGGAATACTTATGTAATCAACGTGAAAATGTCCAGGTTACGAACGTGTTGAACATGTATACCTAATATGTACAAGATATGTTACAAACGTGACTTCCATTAAATTGCTATACGTAACTAATCCTGCTTCCCTATATTGATTTATTATTTTATTTAATTTATTTCTGTCCCTCGCGTTTAATTTGTACGGTTTTGAGCTAACGGGTTTCTCATTTTCGACAATCTCTACATTCGTCCTCGATACTTTGGCTGAGCCTAACACGTTAATGTTTTCCACGATACAAACTCGATAGACGTTCAATATATCAATGAACTGATCTTTTTGCTCTTCAGTTACCACCTCGTCCCGATGAACATCTTCCTTACTAAACGGTTCTACAAGTCTTTCAACCATTCGAACTTCTGAAATATCGCAAATTGATTCGCACACTTTTTTTCCGCGTTTGACCTATAAATTTGTCGAACTCTTATTTCGGACAGGCAACGTAACCTCAACATCATCTATTCTCAACGCAATACATCTCATTTTGTCGACTTTAATCTCCGTGTCTTATAAGTTGATTATAGGTTGACTTCTACTCTCTGTAAATGAACGGTTATCAACATCCATCAAAATATCAAATAATAACCTGTACGCTTATAAGACAAGTTCATTGCCTCGGTGAACGGTTTACCAAGGATAACCTCAGTTCGCTGAGCGTTATTTTGGACGATACGCAATGACAGTTCTCTAGGTTTTAGATTGTCTACACTAAACGACAATTTCGCGTACTTCGTTTTTATTATCCTTATTACATGATTTGATAAAATAAACTATCGAGTCGCGCCTATAATAATTAATAGCGTTCCCCGTATGGAATTTTGCGGAGCAGTTCTTCATACGACGTTACTCCTGTTCGTACAAGTTCACTGGCTAATTCAACCTGACGAAACTCTCTGATTTCTCAGATTTTAAAATCGTTCTTGATTGGCTAGCTAAATCGCCTTCGAATTAGCAAACATTCGTCGTCAACCGAATCTCATATATTCCGACACATCTTCCTGAAACTCTGTGGCGACACGTTTCTATGAAACAAAATTCTGATAACCTTAATTCCGAGGTATTGAAGTCAAAACTTTGCTTTCCTCCGCGTTCTGGTGGTAGGGACAAAAATCCCCTCCAGAGGATTTACACACAAGCGATTCTGACCACTCCGAAGAGGTAATTGCAGAAAGGAGCACTAAAGTCTCCTTGCATGTCGAAAATTGCAAATGCGACGAATTCCTTTATAAGTATTCGTCTTGGACTACGATTTTGAGAATCACGTCCTTTGTCTTCAATCATCTGAAAGATCGTCAGAAAAAAAGAGGCAAAGGGATCTCCGTACCAATTGGATTACGGTACTTTAGATAAGGCTCATGACTCTATCATTCGTCAAATTCAAAAGGAAACATTTGCGAACGAAATTTGTCTTATGCAATCGAAAAGCGCGTTGTCAAAAGGATCCAGCTTGAGTGCCTTAAGCCCCTTTCTGGACAAAACGGGTATCCTACGTGTAGGCGGACGCCTTCAGTTTTCGGATCTTCCGCTTGATCAAAAAGACCCTGTCATTCCGCCCGCTTATTACGTGACTACTTTCATTGTGCAGCATTTTCACGTCAACTTGTTACACGGGGGAGTTCATTTAACTCTTCAGCTGTTGCGAGAAAGATATTGGGATCTTCGTTCTCGCTACACGTCATAAATAAATGCGTCGCGTGCGTACTACAAAGGGACCACCTTGAAACACAAAAGATGTGTCCACTTCCAAAGCCAAGATGCGCCCCATAGACACCAACGCTCACATTTCTTCTATGTTTGGTTAAAAGCAACGTTCGGTATCGTTTAGAAAATGTTGCAAAAAACGGTTTTAACGCTTAGAAATACTCTTCAAAACCATCAAATGTCACTTAGTTCATGGTAAATGAAAGTATTCTAGAAGTTGTCAAGTAATATTACGTAGAAGGATAGACGTCGTGTAGTAAGAGTTATCGAATTCTAACCTCTAAAAAATTTACTTTATTCATAAGTAAACAGAATTACCAGTAATATCATCAAAATTTTTCTCCAATAAATATAAAGGGATTTTATGGAGTTTCCGTGTAATTTGTTTCTTATTAATTAGAGTAGTATTTAGATAATATTATTGGTAATTCAGTTTACTTTTGAATAAAGTGTCCAATTTTTTAGAGGTTAAAATTCAATAACGTTTACTGCACGTTCTCTATCCTTCTACGTAATGTTACTTGACAACTTCTAGAATACCATCATTTAACATGAACTAAGTGACGTTTGATGGTTTTCAAGAGTATTTCTAAGCATTAAAACCGTTTTTTGCAACGTTTTCTAAACGATACCGAACGTTGCTTTTAACCAAACGTAGAAGAATTCTAAGTGTTGGTGTTCTCCATGGGACACAATCTCGTGTTTTTTCGCACACCGGTGTAAACTACGCCGATCTCTTCGCAATTCGAACCGCTTCAGGTCGAGGTAACAAAACACATAAAGCGTATCTCGCCATCTTTGTCTGCTTCGCAACCAAAGCTATCCACCTTGAGATAGTGAATAGCTACTCTTCCGGCGCTTTCTTGGCAGCGCTTCGCCGTTTCGTATCGCGAAGAGATGTTCCAGACACTATTTATAATCACAATGGCACAAATTTCAAAGGGACTAATGCCGAAATCCTGCGAACATTTCGCTCATTTATCAGCAATGGAAATATGCAAAATGCTTTAGCCACTGACGGAGTTCAATGGGTCTTTATTCCTCCGCACGCCCCACACTTTGGCGGCTTGTAGGAAGTAGGCGTTAGGACTGTCAAATTCCATCATTCGATCCTAACGACTTGCAAGCTCTCACACCGGGCCACTTTCTCATTGGTGCAAGATTAAAATCGATTCCTGAGACGAAGATCCTTGATTTGAACGAGAACCTGTTGATTAGATGGAAAATTACTGTTAAAATTGTACAAAACTCTTGGCAACGCTGGAGCGCGGAATATCTCTTCTCGCCTGTTCAATTGGACAATATTGTGCTGATTTGAAATCAGAATCGTCCTCCCTGTCATTGGGACGGCTTGATTCGCGATGTTGTTGTTAAAACAGCGGAGTTGAAACGATCAATCACGCAGCTGTGCAAATTACCGGTCGACAACTCCGCTTAAATTTCGTTTCAACTAATTAATTTCATTTAATCTATACAATAAAATTCTCTTCCAGGTCAAAGGAGGATAGCCGCAGTCATTGAACGCTTTTAAGGCGGGCGGTGTCAAATAGTGGCGTCAAATCCGACAGCGTCTGCAACAACGTAGCTATACAATAATACATAACATACGATAGTTAGTTATCGTAATTATATCGCACAAAAACCTTGGCTGCACTTTTTTTAAACATATCTTTTTCACGCAAATATGTACTAACTAATTTTGTATTTGCCAAAAAGATATCATCAATAATACCTCTATATAGCTCTGAAGAAGGTTACGTATAGTAACTGATACGTTAGGAAAAATATGGAGAAATAAAGAACGTTTCCACGCATAAATCATAATCAAGTTTTAATTGTTCCTAAAGGCCAACAAATTAATATACCATTGATAAATTACACACAAGGAACAGATTAGGTACAGCATACAATTTCTACATAATGTACTATTATTTAACTAATTCTGCTTTTCTTTTAACATAAAACTTGAATTACATACAATTCCATTCAAAAATCTATCTGTCAAATGAGTTTCTACTGTTAATCTCAGTATAATAGTTTTAGATAATTATTTATCTAAATTGCGATTCACCGTCACTATGAAACAAATAACAGGAAATTATTATTTAAAAATATCAATTGTAAAGATATACATTGTTTAAATCATTATTTAAACTTACTTTTAGTCGTGTGAGAATTGTGATCTGCTTTTCAAAAAACACCACAGTAGAATGTTAACAGTCTGACAATACCTTTAGGCTGTCAACGAACAACTGACGTAGTCAAAAAGGAACAGGACAAGAACGAGACCAGCCCTATTCGACTTCCTATATCTCTAGTGTATTTTAATGTCCACAAACTGTTACGTGAATTGTAGATGGCGCTAATATCTTGTAATCCAAGTCTTACACTTACAAGTATGTATCGTTACACAATTTTGACGTAATAAAATTCAAATCAAAATATTGTTTTTTGAAAATGCATTAGATGTCATTAGCGTGCGCATTGGGTTATAACAATATATCTGGTTCTGTCTTTGGTTCTGTTTACCCAAAGACAAGGGAAAAGAAAAATTTGTAATAAAATGATTAATAAAATTTGTTTGATAGAAATTTTTGTTTTTATTTGGGCCTTTTTTCTTTTAATAATGCATATGATTTGCACGTTCGTATGTCAACGAGTTCTACAATCAGGCATCGTATACAAAGAAAAATTTAACCTTTAAAACATTTGATTAATGTTATGTTTCATATATTTGTATAATCACAATATAGCAATTGAAAATGACCGTGAGGAATCAATACATATAGTGATTTTTTGAAACTTTTTATTGAAAGTTTATCTACTTGCCATACTGCTGGCGTTTCGTGAAATTTGCTTGCACCTCTTCAGAGTTATTATGAACAATATCAAAAAAAGAAACACGATAAAATTTATATGGTCTCGTATGTAAATTATATAATCCAAATATAATAGTTATTTTGTCATAACTGAATTCATTACCTGAATGGAGTTTTATGTGTCAGACTGTTGTAATTTTGTATATTTATTTATTAATAGTCATAACTTAGTTTAATAATTAATAGTCAAATAATAGTTTTCATAAATATTTAAAATAGAAATTAATAAATAAATATTTATATCAATTTTTTAAATTTTGTCAGGAAATGAAATGTACACCCAGGAACTATGATTCCTATCAACAACCTCTCTTTTACTCTTATTGTTCTTTGTAGCATGATAGAGAGAGAGAGGGTGGTCACGAATCACAGCTCTTGGGTGTATGTAGTCTGATAGTTGTTATGAAAAATCTGAGCATACCAAGTCTAAAAATGAATGATAATGAATGGTAAAATATCCATCCATAAAAAAAGAAAAAAGTGTTCCTCTTTTCAGTCTATCCATTGAACAAGCCATTTTCCAACTTCTTCGTAATTATTGAAGTGCTCCTGGGAAAGTGCGTGTGTTATCGATGAAAACAAGTGGTACACTAAGAAAAATTAATATTATAGTTTAAGATATTTTATGATTTATTTTACTATTTTTCGTGGCTCGGAAGATTTTTGAAATACAAATTGAAGAAATCGCTATGTGACATAGTAAATTGTATAAAACTAAATATCTAGTATGATAAGTGTTAATGTTTACTTTAAAACGTAGTAATTATGAATATCAGTATAATAATTTATACTATAAATAAATTACACGGCAAACTGTAGTTTTTGATACAGTACATAGTAAAGTTGTATACATATTTAATTGAAAATGAATTATCGTGGATTAATGTTTTCACAAATTAACTGTTGTATATAACTTCATAGCTTTAAAAGTCTGCCATTAGGTTATCAGTCTCTACGTACCAATGTTTATTAACGATATAATTATATAGGTGTTTAGATTAGTTTATATTCTATGTGATAATTTTTATTGTATAATTTTATCAATCTAATATAACATATACCAGGACCCACGCACACACTTATAATATTTTATCAACCTGACAACGCAGAACTCACTCACGCATACTATATGTACTCACAAGACGTAGAACTTTTAACATTTCTATCGAATCAATTGCACTACCATTCTAAAGATGTATAATTGTATTATTCCCAGCATTGGGAATAATGTTGAAGCATATTAAGTATTATAGTTTTCAATGTAAATAAATAGCGTAATAAATAATGAAGTATTTATTTGTAACGACAAATACAGATTCTAAAGTTAGTTGAATGTGAAAACCACTCACGTTTACGTTGACATGCTTTGTGATGTTTTTTTGTAACTTTTTTATATTTTACATTTTCGGTAAGCTTTTACAATAGATGATTATTTTTTCTAATATAATAAAACAACACGAATATAATTAAAAAATTAATTGGTATAAATTATTTCACACCGAATATAATAAAGTAATCACGTTGTATTACTTTTGTTACAAAAAGAATTTATAACCTAGTTCAAAATATAAATAAGTTTTTTTTTATGTAACTTCGATTATTTATCTTACACTAAAATATAAATAAAAACGAATAACAACATTATAATAATGTACAACTAAAATTATATTTTTCCTTTCTTTGCAGGTTAGCTTCCGGGTCCACAAATTTATTTTTTTACTATTACAGTGCCACCTGCGTAGAATCGAAAACAATTTTTTGACTGAAAATTGTTTTTTCACGCAGAATCTGAATCTGCAATAAAGAAAAGGGTTCTCACTTGAAAGTTCAATGAACCGTCCTCACCCCTGCCCCCGGGAGCGAGAGGGCTTTAAATTTAGCACTATTGAGTGTCCTTTGTTAGATTAATGAATACGTACTTTTTATTTTCCACTTTTCCGTGTAATTTCTCGAAAATTACGAAAAATAGTATTTTTGCGATTTCAGCGCCATCTATCACCAATCGAAAAAAATGTTTCAGATAAAAGTAACTTATTTTTTTATGAAGAATCCGAATCTGCAATAAAAAATGGGGTTCCTATTTAAGATTCCAAAGTTGCCTCCGCCCCACCCCCAGGGGTTGGTAGTGGAGGGTCGCGTGTGGCATCATTTGGTAGCTTTTTGAAAAATATTGAATACGTGTTTTTTGTTTTTTCGATCTGATGTGTATTTGCCGAGATATTTTACCGTTCCGGGACTTTTTCCGCACCCTGTATATGTATGTAATTAACAAAGATTTACAATTTGTTTATAAATAAATTGTTATTCATTAAACGATTACCTCGCACATTATTTAACGCTTATACTTGTTATTCAAATTTAACTAAATTTAACAATGAAACACAGATAACATACAATTTTAATCTGGAACTGCGTATTTAGAAACATCATTCATGTAGATACAAATGTTTATATTTTTTGCAATGTGCCTTAATTCGTCTCCGGTTGATGGGTAACGTTTTATAATCGTTTAATAAATGTTTTAAAGTTCATTAAACGTTTTAATTTGCCAATAGTTTCGTTACAATAATTTGTCTCTCTTCAAGGAACTCAATAAAATAACTAACTATTGTACTAAGTCGTGACGTTTTGAAAATTATTTATTTTCCTCAGCAGATTTTTCATGCAGTTTTTTTGGTCGAATTTGCAATAAAATTTGTACAATTAAGATTTTCAAGGATTTTTCTCGTTATGGAAAACGTTTCTAAGTATCTGGTCTGTTAGATAAATATCATTTTATTTGATAACGTTTATTTGTAAAAATGTAGGATAAATTATATATACAAAATCTTCCGGATTCAGTTAGTTAACCTATAAAGAAAAGTAAAAGATAATCGCAATTTTACATTATTGGTTGATTGATAATGTTATTAATTTGTATGTTTATTTAACTGATTTATGTTTGAAATAATTTATTCTAATTAAAAAATTAAAATAATTAATTTATTTATTATACGCAGGAGAATAATCATGTAGTCTACAAATTTATAATATAATTATAATGTAAATGCATAGCTGAAAAACACGAAGCAAGACTACGTCAACGGCACGTTAACCACCTTACATGAGCGATTGCGCAATGAATCTGTTATTACTATAATAAATGTGTACTGTTTGTTAAAATTTTTAATTATCTGATATTTTAGAAAATTTCTTAAGTTTATTTAAGTTTTATTATGAACAAATATCACTTGGTCATAGAATGTTAAAAATATTGATTTATAACGTCTGGCTATGTTTTTTGACGTTATCAAAATAAAAAAATATTTTAATACAAGTTTATTATTTTTTAACAAAAAATCCATAAATCCAAAAATTTTGGGATTTAAGATTCTGAAGTTACAATTCATTATTTTTGTAAAAAACAGTACTGTCTTCATATTCAATTTTACAATGTGACCTCACAAGTTAAGGTTACTGTAAGGACTACAGTAACATTTTTTTCAGTGTATAAAGTGTAAACAAAAAGTTCTGGAACGGCTAATTATCTGAATAAATACGCATCAAATCGAAAAATTTATAACAGAAGTTTAATACCCTCAAGAGAGCAATTCAATTATGTTAAAATTAAGCCTGGCACATTTGTTTGTGGGACGAGAATCTTAATGACGTCAGAATCTGAAACGGAAACTCCCCAATTTTTCTTTATTCTTGTATTCCTGGTTTAAAAATGATTAATTTAAAAGAATTAATTGTCAATTAATTTTTTAAAAGATATTTTTAATGCCTGTTTGTTTGTTTGTGAGGAACAGTGGAAGGAGTAGTGGGTACTTTTAAGATAAACTCATGGTATATATAAATTAATAGGGTGATATGGTCGAATGTAACATTTATAAATGTTAAAAATAGTAGAAATTAATTATTCAAAATTAATTATAAATATTAATTATTCAAATGTCGCCAAAATAGATTTGTCATTAATTATGAATTAATATGTTTACGTGAAAATGAATTAAAACGTATGAGTTGTTACGTATTTTTAGTCGTTGAATATGAATTTAAATACGAATATGAATACGAAAATAAATGGTCGCTGTTAAACGGGTTCATAGATAATTACAATTTATGCACAAAAAATGTGTTAAAAACAATTCTTTTTTATTCATATAAATATATATTTATATGATATTATATATACATTTCGTGAACTATGTAAACATGCAATGTGCTTTACGTAAGGTGTTACAAGTTATTAACTCGAAAAATATGAATTCAAACTAAAAAACTGATTGGTGTTAAAGTTTATCGAGTGCAGTCAAAGTTAAATCTCTCCCTGTACCCCTTCTGGGAAGGACAGGGGTAACTTATGGATTTTAAACGGGAACCCCAAAATTTTAAGTTTCCGGAATCTTTATAAAAGAATAATAAACTTTTATTCGCATCAGTTTTTATTAAATTATAATTTCCAATGTTATGAGCAGTTTTTAAATTTTATTTTTAACTTTTTGTTTCGTTTATAAGTTTTAAAGTTATAATAATTTGAAAAAATGACAAATAAAATATATAAAAAAATTATTTTTCAACGAAGAATCTAAAAAGAAAACAAAATTGGAGGGGATGGGGGTTCCAGATAAAATTCCTAAAGTTATCCTGCGTCCCACCTAGAAAGAAGCAGGAAGAGAATAGATTTTGTCGGTATTCAATAGCCCCCTCGAATATATTATACTTTTATTCGGATCAATTTTTTTATTTGATGCGTATTTCTTGGGGTATTTCGATGTCTCCAATCTAATGAAACACCTTGTATATATACATTATGTAAACAATTATTATTACATTAATATTATATACATTGACATATATTTTGGCAAATTTCAAAGTAGGAATAAACTGTTATCTGAATTACTAGTCACCATTTCATCTGAAATACAAACTTAATATACTTTCATTATCTATACGAGGGTTGCCTTTTATATTTCGGGAATAGAGAACAAAAAAATAAATTAATCATAGTACATGGCTTTATTGTTTTTCAAAATATTCTCCATGAAGATCAATACACTTTTGCATTCGCTTGAACCAATTTTCGAAGCCCTTTTTCCACTCTGTTTAAGGTA
>JABFPR010000245.1:0-11693 GCA_022817345.1 Neoscelio sp. ZL-2020
GTGACGATAGACATGCTTACCCGAGTATGGGAGGAATTTGAGTATCGATGTGATATTGTTCGTGCCGCTGGTGGAGGACATATTGAACATCTGTAATTAAAACTTGTGAGATGCGCAAATATGTGTTCCAAGTTTCATAGTCATATGTATTACTGTTTAATAAATATATGCTTTCGAAATACGTATATTCTTTTTGAAACACCCTTCTTCTTTTGTATCTTCTAAGCTACACCGCACATAAAATACTGATGTCTGTGAAACAAAACATTTACAGAAAGTTTTCGTTGACATGACCTTCGAAATGGGGGGAATCGGAATGAACCTGCATCGAATGAAAAACCGAACGAAATTATTTGAAAACCCAATAATTAAATATATGAAAAAGTATTATTAACTCTTTGTGTTTAAACGTTGGTCTAATTTTTTACTTAGTTTTTTATAATAAAAAATTTTTTTGTAACACATGCATGAAAAACAATGCTTTTCGTCTCTGTTCCACAGGAGAAAAGTAGCTCATTTCAAACTGTTTAATAATGTAAGATTTTTAATTCGTTGCCCCTAGTAACGGGAAAAATCGCTTACATTATTACTCCGTCTAAAATTGCTTACTTTTCTCCCTTTTAAAAAAATAGTAGTACTTTCGTGCACTTGTTACAAAAAGTATAGTATGCAATATCGTCGGAAAGGCAATTGCCCACTTGTGTGATTGACAATACTCGACTTCGGCTCACCGTCGTCTCGTGTTATCTACCTCCCCCTCGTCGACAATTGTTTACTTTCTGCCCTTGTTGCATAAGGTATTATACTATTGTTTTTAAACGATTTTATTTTTTTTCTTGCATTTCATAAGTTGCTTAAATCTGTGTAAATCTACCATCTAAAATGTATTTATTGGGATTTATTTACATTTTATACATAGATTTTTTGATAAATCGGTTATAAAATATGTATATAAAATACGTACCAAGAACTTTTGTCATTGAATATTCCAATTATTATGAATAATTATTTTTTAAATAGTTCCTGTAGATTTGTAGAGAATTAGATAAATAAAAACATGCAATTTGTAAAAATGAAATTGAAACAAATTTGTTATTGTGAAAAATTAAGAAATAAATTATATCACAGTTTAACTACGAATAATTAATAATAATTTACTATATATTTAATTATAAAAAATATCATATTGAAAAAATGGTTCATCTTTTTCTACAAATACGAAGTATTATACCGTTTGATGCAATAGTTAAACAATAAACATAGTTTTACTTTGCAATTACAAATTGTGATCTCACAACGCTCGAACTACCATAACTGATTAAATTTAATTAACTTTAAATACAACATTTTAACTTCTTTATTTGGATCTGCGACTTCCATAGAATTGTCGGGTTCATACATTTCGGTAACTGATCTATAATGTTTTCGATACACGTGTTATTAAAAAGAATTCCAATTTAAAATAATGACAGGGATTATTAAATGAAAAAAGTAAATAATATTCAGATATAATAATATATGAGATTTATATAGTTACAAATAAATAAAAATATTTGAATTAATTAACGCATGAAATCCAAATAAATGTGATGCGAATTTTCATAAAGTATGAAAAATTAAGAATTTCTGAATGTATATAATGATGTCAAGATTTTGTGAAATTTTACGTTGAAATTAAATAATGATTTATAAAAACGAATTTTACAAATAAATATTTAGAATTTAAAACAATTTTTTGTATATTTAAAAATGTGGATATGAAGAAGTCGTACAGTTTAATAATAATAATATTCATCAAACAGCATACATTTGTGTATGCATGTATTTTGTTAAAAAGGTTCTGAATGTAATGTAATAAAAACTGAGACAAACAACCCTATTAGTGAATAATATTATTTAATATTCTGATAATATCCTTAGAACGTTATGATATTCTAGGGATATTATAGGAGTATTAAATAATATTATTCGCTGGTAGAAAACTTATGGTTTGCGAGACAACTTGAGTTTTACGTTCAAAACCAGCTAAAGAATATTATTTGATTCTTTAAATATAATTTTTTTATCATTTTGTTTCATTTGTGTATAATGGAATATTAATATGTTTAATTTTTGGTTATTCGCATATATTTCTACATCGTTATTCTACGCACAAATTAATCATTCATTGTTGAACGTGTATAAAGATATAAACAAACAGTTCGTTGTTATAAATTATTAATTGTCAATTGCGTTTTATGTTAAAAACAGACAACATGTCAGCTTCTGTATCAAATGCAATAATAGAAAAACAAAACAAATAAGTCATCGTGTAAAAATTTGCATTAGTAACCAATGTTTTTCAAGATTTTATCTTCGGGGGATTGGTGCGTATATGACGCCACGCAGGACGCCGGGGCGAGCGCGTCAATGCATGTCACCAATAATGAATCATATTTACAGTTATTGAAATTTTGATCTGAAATTGTGTCAAAATTTTCTTCATGGAATTTTTTCGTACAACTTTCTCGAAAGTTGAAAAACCATGAATTGAGTTTAAAAATCTGAAATTTTGGAAATGCAATGACTGTATGATTTAACGTATAATCCTCCATATATAACAAATGAATATATTTTGACCAATTTCAATGTAAATTTTTAAATATACAAAAAATTGTTTTAAATTCTAAATATTTATTTCTAAAATTCGTTTTTATAAATCATTATTTCATTTCATCGTAAAATTTCACAAAATCTTGACATCATTATATACATTCAGAAATTCTAAAGTTTTCATACTTTATGAAAATTCGTATCACATTTATTTGAATATATAAACAAAAAACGCGCACCGACTTTATCGACAGGTCGGAGACAATCTCAGGCAACGCAGTTCCGTCAATCGTGTGGTGGCGCAGTTATCGAGGGACCCGGAGGCCCGAATCTGGCATCCCTGCTTTGGATTCAGTTTCTCTTTACTTTTACTCATGCGCAGATCTACGTCACTGCCCCGTCGATTGCTCGCCAGCTTGCGCAAGCACATACCTGTTTCTGCGTTCCATTGCAACGTTTCGACGCCATTTTGTGTACTGACTTTCGAACTTCAAGATTCAACAATTCTACAAACGTAAGAATAGTTAGAAAATAAAAATACTTCGTACAACGTTTCGTGAACGCCTGGTCTAGCTGCCCGAACGTCCAAATATGTTTTTATACCTCGGAGTATGTTATTTTAGACAAATAGAGGTACAACTATCTTGAATTCTCTCGGAGTAAACTAAATTTGCCGTAAAATCGAAAGAGTACACTTTCGATTCTTCGTGAAGCTGTTAAGTATTTTTAAACTAAAAGAAGGGCCGAGAGGGGGAAATTCTGCATTTTCATTATGTAATTTAGTTTCCAATTTCAACACGTGCTTTTTTATATCAGTCGCTAAATTGTCTTTTATTTTAATTAGAATAAAACTACTGTTTCATTTTTGATGAATCCACAAAAGGTGGTATGTGATCATTAAATATGTATTAACATTAAGAACATGTCGAGCCCGATGGCGTACTCTATTTCACCTAACCTCAAAATAAATGTCTTATTTACAACAGTATTATAATTTAATTTTTTTTTAATCAGGGCTCCTATTTTCGAGTCTATCACAACAAATTATTTTTAGTGATTGAAAAATGTCAACGCTGTGTTGCTAACAAAATAGAATGACAAGACGCCGTTGCCATTTTTCATTCTCTACAAATCGCTAGAAATAATTTTTGTGATTGACTCGAGAACAGGAGCCCTGAGCATCTTCCTATTTAATGGAAGAATGTTATTGTATAACGAAATATAAATTTAATACAGGCATATTAATGACATGTGCTAACAGATTTTTTAATGTTAATTTTACGCTTGGCACTTTTTGTTAATATGCCCGCATTAAAATTATATTCTCTTATACAATAACATTCTCCCATAAATTTGGAAGAATGCTATTGTCAGAAAAACAAAAATTAAATTATAATGTATGTAAATAAAAAAAAAGACATTTATTTTGAGGTTAAGTGAAATTGCAGTCGGGCATAGAGTTTGACATGCTCTTAAGGATGTTCCAACAAAACATCAAACCAAAGATTTTTGTTTGAAAAAATGTATTTGAAAGTATGGTATAAATAATATATTTTCTCGGATTTTAAAGAATTTGTACAGTTTAGTTTTTGAGAAATATGTTCAAAAATTGCATATTTTAAATGGACATAAATGGATATTACATATGTTATAAAACAAACTATAAAATAATTTATTCCTTTTAAAAATCAGATGTTGCCCGTTCAATATTTAAGTTTTAACATTTTTTAAAGTTGATCAAAATGCCAACATAAATTAACCCAGTGTGACTTGGTGAAATAATGTGTGTATTTTCAAAAGTTTTTATTGTCTTTCATGGAAAAACAACATTGTTTCAACACTTTTTTCAGCCCTTTTTAAAATTTCTCTATAATTTGTTTCAAGTACTTTTTCAATTTTTGTTCACATTGTTATTTTTCAAGTTTAACAAATTGGGAATTGTTCTTTTATAACAATAAATGGACATTACACATGTTATAAAACAAACTATAAATTAATTTATTCCTTTTAAAAATCAGATGTTGCCTGTTCAATATTTAAGTTATTAAAAAAATGAAATACGAAATTTTAACCTTTAAAAGAAGTCATTATGCGCTAAATGTGGCAACACCGTAATTATGCCTTGTCTTCCCGTATCCTAAAGTACACACATTTGAGCGGCAATTCAAAATAAAAATAAAATATTTTTACGAACAAATGAGTGAATTTATATAATATCATGCGAATATAATAATTTCGTATTAATAATTTATTTAATCCATTTAATAACATTCTCCCATGCTTACAGATTGTCGTAATATCGCTACAAACATTTTAAATAAATATTTTAATAATAATAATTCAAAAGACACTAACTCCGTGACTATAGAACTGACATTCTACCTTAAGCAAACAATAAAAAATCTAACTTTGGATAAATTTGTTATATCTGAAGAAATTTAGTTTTAATATATATATGATTTCTTTTAAATTATCGAGAAATGAAGTATTTATGGAAAAAACATATTCAGTTTAATTTATTTGTACATAAGTATTATAAAATTTTACTTTTTACAAATAATTTAGTACTGAGTTTAAACAAAATATATTCTAGAAATATTATAATATTAAAATTAATGAAATAAAATTAACAATCGATTAATATGTATAAATTAAACTTACTGATCAAATAATATTTAAAAATAAATATAAGTTATATTTTTTAAACGCTACTTTCTGAATTACTAAAATGTTTACGAATAGTAAAACAATTAATTTTATTAATATTATTTATTATAACCTAAGTACTAATATTAAGAATCTGATCCAGAATTCCATATTTTGGAATAATCTTTGGTGCAACCTGGTCGCACCACCTGAATAACTATATCAACATCAACATTAACATTATTACATTTCATTTTCAGACATACCTTTTAACAATGAAATACAATATCCACGACGAAAACAACCCAATGGCCCTAGAACATAACGAATTTCTTGGTCCTGCAGGTGGCAGAGTGTGTCCTAAGCTTCCTCTTCCATTTGTTGATGGTTATCCAGCATCTTTAAACAAAATGAGGATGGTAAGTTCTAAATTAATAATATAATTTATTATATATTTGTATGTTAATATTTTATATACGTTATATTACTCATAGAGTTATGTTACATTACTGATAGAATTAAGTAAATATCAAGAGTTTTATTTATAATTGAGACAAGTCTTAATTAAGTAATATCTAGACAAGTAACAAATCAGAATAATAACAAAAGAAAAATTAAAAAATACAAGAACTGATACAAATACATGTGAGTAATATAACATAATTTATTAAATTGTGCAAAAAATACGGACACTGCGGAAAAAACAGGATACACGGACGTTATGGAGATTATACAATTTCTATAATACAAATATTATATAATTTAAAAAAATAAGAATTGTATTATATATTTTTTTTTATTAAATTTATACTTGTATATATATAAATATTTATGACGTTTCAGAAATTATTTATTTCGATCTTCAGAACTGATACAATAGTTGATAATTGTTCTTAATTTGAATCAAGATGAATAAACAATTATTTCTGTATTGTTATTATTTTAACTCAGATTAAGCACGTAATAAAATTGTGTTCTCGTTGATATTTACGGATGATTTTCGATATGTTATATATTTTCTACAGGTGGAGCTTCAAAACTTTATTACGTACATGGTTCAATATCGATCCAAGTCTAATATAAATAATATACCACCATGGTGGCCTAAGGAAATTATGTTTTCGATACCTTTCGTACGACCCAATACAGAACTTGATGCAGTTGTAAGTGTCCAGCATTTGCAAACTTTGTTTTAACTTATTTTCTTATATTGTCGCAACAGAAAAATTACATTAATTATATAACGTTGCAGGTTTGGCTCGGTAAGTTGAGAAAAATAATTTGCCTCTGCTATATGTATTACAAGAGCGTAAATCTCGTGTATCTTAGCTCTTTAATTGCCCATTCTCCTCGAAGCAACCTGGCATTCATAAACAACTCGGACAATACCACCAGCTTGTTTTTAAAAGACTCTGGAAAATTATTAGTAACCCTACGCAATAGAAACATTGTAAGTTAATATCTATGAAAACAATTTACATTTTGTTAAATAAACAAATAATGTTTTATATATACAAATTCTGTTTTTTCTGTAGACCTACGATAAAGTAGAAAATCCACAAAGGACCATTTCTATAACAACTGGCGTTAGATCTTCTGTAACAAATGGCGATAGATCTTTTGTAACAAATGTTACACATCAACGAAAGCGACTTTGTACGGCTACAGTTGTAGAACCGAAAGTTGAAATTTTTCTGTGCTGTAATTGTGATGCAGAATTATTAGCATATCAAGACATGAAAGTAAGTTTTTTGACAAGTAATTATAAATGACCATAACAAGATAAAAAAAATAAAAAATTTTTTGTTAATTAACAAATTTTTTACGGTTGCCAATAAATGGTAGACAAATCTTAGTCCGTGTTACGAAAATATGTACTAATTTATCTAAAACAGATTGTAGTCATTTTTTACTGGATGAGTATTTTTATTTCATGTGTATACAAATTTTGTATACACGTAATGTTAATTTTAAGGTGCAAACGTCAACAATTATTTTTAAAATTCCATTTCCAAAATACTTTATCTTCAATTGTAATGCATGAAATTTCGACCTGAAGGCATTTTTCCTTATATATATATGGATTTAGGCAAAGAGTAAGAAATTACTTTAAAGTTGACATTTTATTTGCATGATATTCGAGTTACCATTAAGTAAATAACAAATTTTGGTTCATAAAGATATGGTGACCAATTGAGTTTTTGTTGACAGAAAATGTATAATGAAATTATTTTTTCAGTTACTGAAAATTAAAATACAGGTACGCTTAAGCACAGATGAAAATCGATATTTGACGAATGAAATCTAAAACAATAATTACAAATACTTCATTATTTATTTACTAAATCCACTGACACTTTTTTTATAATTTTGTTATAGTTTTATTGTTTGCTCATAGAAGACTAGATTTATGAAAATTTATTGTCCACTGTAAAAACGACGTTATTTATGCTGGAATAATTATAAGAACATTTTATGTATTATAATAAATTTAAGACTTAAAACTCGAAAATCGAAGATAATATAATTTGGGAATTAAACTTTAGAAATAATTTTAAAATAATTTAGTTTTACTTATAAACATAAGTAAAACTAAATTAGTTTTAACTATCTTACGATAGAAATGTCAAAATATAAAGATAATTAAATTAGTAGTATTTTATTGCTTCTACAACAATTCATTATGCACCATTGAAAGAAGATTATATTTGCACGATATACAAAAATACCATAAATATCTAATGATGATTATTTGTTTTCCCCAGGCTCACGAAGAGACCTGCTGTGGTCAGGAACAAAACGTTCTAAGCTCGGGATCAGTGACTCAGGAAAAAATAATTTCACAACCAGAGGAACTAATTACACAACCTGAAATCAATAAAGATACATTTTTACATTACCTTAACTTGCAGTCGTCTAACCAATCGCAGTCTAAGAACATCCAACCAACCGCCGCGCGAGAGAACCAAAGAATGACAGTGGAGCAAATAAAGAAAATGAATGAAGTGAAGAAATACCTAGCTGCTCCAGTTCTGACTCGTAGAAATCGTCCACGGTGGTTGGATCGTATCAGGACTTACAACAGATGGCCTGTTACGTATAAGGCCAATCGGTGTAAACAACAGCAGTCCTCTTATGTCCACAAGTATAGATACGAAATCTATAGAAAAAGATCTGGTACGTGTCTTTTGTTCTTAGTATCAACCTTGAATACACAACCATTAATCTAATTAATTAGCATAGACATTTCTCTCGTTTCAGTATCAAGCGCACAATCTCGGTTACATTACGAAGCCTGTTCATCGCCGACCATTTGTGCGGTCTGTCTAAGCCTAAAACATACCAACGAACCGAAGCAGTTTCCTTCCAATTACACAAAATACGAGACACCAATAAAACCATTGGTGCAACTCAAATTGGAAACACAATTGGAAAGAGAAAAATGCGTCAAGCCTTCGTTGCCACTGATCGATAATGATAACGATAAAATGGCCATCGACGAAGCTGAATACATTAAGAAAGGAATCGTACGAGCATGTTCCATAGTTATAAATCCGCTCGTGTGGAACGGTACAAACTTCAATGTCGGTCCTTTCAAGGCGACAACTTCCATTGCGAAACCCAAAGTCAAAGACATAGTTGTCATCGATTTGTGTTCTTCGGATGAAGAATGACAACTTACGTCGCTGATAAAATAAGATTTCCTATTAAAGAGAATAAAGACTTGGTACTGCATCCAAAACCACTCGCCATAGAGGAACTGATCTCGGCATTTACAATATGATAAGCACTTTAATGAAATATCTGAATTAATATATCAATCATAGATTATGGTTCAAATCATGAATCCATTGTGGAAGTACCTGAAGATGTGCTGATTAAAATCACACGAGTGATATTACTCATAACGAAAGCTTTGTCTTTGATTTCCTACTCGCGTGCATTGAGAAAAGAACAATAATGTACATTACGTGTACGTTTATTTAATTCGTTTGATTTAAATTTTGTTATTAATGAGTTGAAAGTATGTTTTTATTTTATAAGTATTCAACTTTTTTTTCACTTTTTTTATTTTTTGAATTGCATTAATAAAACTATCAGACCGTTGGTAGTGAAATGTATTACTTTATTAAGATTAAACAGTATATAATGTGTGATTTTTGAAATACTTAGAAGCATACGCTAGTTTAAATGTAATCATATTTATTCAGGGTACATGCATAAATAGCATATGTCTAACTTTGAAAATGGCGTCAGAATAATTTGTAACTATTTTTGTACAAAATTTATTATGTTTAATCTTAAGAAATTTTATCTCGTTGAAAACATGTTTTTATAAGATAAATAAAGTACATTCTCAGATATGATGTGCATTTGATACAAAAGCAGTAAAAGTTCAAATGAATGTTACGAGAAACAAGAATAATGCATCTAACATCTGAAACCATATCGAATTTAAGTTCATTGTGCACCTAAAATGTTGCATCTTATTTTACTAATTGATTGTCCACCCCGACTTAATGTACCTGACAATATTAAATAAACACAAACAGAAATTAAAAATAGATAAAAAAATGAAACTAATATATGTACGAAAACGAAACCAGTATACTTTTCTGTATAAAATAAGCTTGTGCAAGTGATAATATTTTTAACTAATGTTTTGAAATTAAGAAAACAATTGTGACATTTGATCAGGCTTATTTTATTAGTTATAAGTAATAAAATATAAATACATATTAAGAAAATAAAACCAATAAATAAACTTCTGTAAAATTCCCCTAACAGCACATAATATTCCTAAAATATTTTTAGATATTACATATTTAATAAATTTATATAATTACACATTAACTGTCCAGTAAAAGATATAAAAATATATATTAAGAAATAAAAATTATATTAACGTTTTATATACATTTGCTCGAACAAATATTTAGCGAATATTATAAAAAGGTGGGCATTCGATATTACTTAAGAAAATATTTTTAAATACTATGTACTTTTAAGATTATACTATGCTTAGTGGCAAAATTATAGCACTATTCTCTATGCCTAAAATTTCCAATTTTTAACTCTTTGAACTCATATGTCACGCTGGAGGTGACATTTCAAATTTGCTAAAAAACTCGTGTCACGCTGGAGGTGACAACTTTAATTCATTTATCAAAATAAATACATGTTGTCTAGTAATAACTTTGAAATTAATCGAGTTCAAAAGGTTAAGATGTTATAACTTGGAAAAATAACAGTGAGAATAAAATGAGAAAATATGTTTTAAAGTTTAAAGTCTCAACTTTAAACCAGAGTAGCCATTTTTTAAAGTTGATCAAAATGCCAACATAAATTAACCCAGTGTGACTTGGTGAAATAATGTGTATATTTTCAAAAGATTTTATTGTCTTTCATAGAAAAACAACATTGTTTCAACACTTTTTTCAGCCCTTTTTAAAATTTCTCTATAATTTTTTTCAAGTACTTTTTCAATTTTTGTTCACATTGTTATTTTTCAACTTTAACAAATTGGGAATTGATCTTTTTGAAGTGTATTTTTTGAAATTACATTAATTTGGATATTTAATTTGATAGTAGATTGTATTTTTTTCGAAATCAAAATATAAATGATTTTCATTAATTTTATGGCATTTTATGTCAATGGGAACATTTACCTAGAATAGTAGATACAATTTTTCAAAAATAATTCTCAAGAATTTTTATTTGACACAATCAAATAAAATAAATAAAATTAATCTTATACGGAGAAAACCAGAAATAATTCATTTAAATAACAACAGAAAGAGATTAAAAAGGATGAAAAAGAGACTAACAAAAAAACGATTGTTAAAGAAATAAAATATGTTTGTTTCTTGTAAAATATTTTCTTTTTTTTTTTTTTGTAAAATTGTAAATAAATGATAAATAAATAGTTATTGTATTTATTTATTCAAAAAATATATAAAAATTTATTAATAAGAAATGGTAGATAAACTTAGCTCCAGGGGATTCCAAAATTTAAAAGTGCTTATTATTTAAAAGCTGTCATACAATTTCTTGTCATTTAGGAATCAAGACACTACAAAGGGCGATAGAAGTTATCTATAACTTTTTCCCTTTTCTTTCTTCTTTGATTGGCAATAGACTAGATTTAGCCTATAGTGCACTATAGTGCCATCAGGGAAAACAAAGGATGTGTCAAAAAATGATTAAAAAAAAACAAAACAATTAACATTGTTGACCTTGTATGTGGTTGGCATCACTAGTACTGTCGTTAATATGGCGGGAGATTTTAAAAAGTATTAGAACACTGCGTAATAAACATTGAGTAAGACAATGTAATATTGATAGATTTAAAAACAATATTTACACTCACAATCATATCTTTTCCATAATAAAATATTAAAAGTAATTACGAATAAAATAATTTCTGTCTTATTAGTAAATATATTAGTGATAGT
>JABFPR010000246.1:0-11679 GCA_022817345.1 Neoscelio sp. ZL-2020
CGGCAGGAAAAGTGCTTGAAAGGATAATCTGCAACCGGTTGGAGATATATACCGAGGGAGCTCGTGGCCTTTCTGAAAATCAGTACGGATTTAGGAAGGCGAGGTCGACGGTGGATGCAATTGACATTGTCATTAGTGAGGCTCGAGAAGCAGTTGCTGGTAAGCGATGGAAACGAGGTGCCAAGAAATATTGTGCTATCGTTACCCTTGACGTCAAAAATGCATTCAACACAGCAAAATGGAGCTGCATTCTGGAGGCACTGCGCTCGTTAGAGATCCCTGAGTATATCAGAAGAGTAATCGCCAACTACTTTCACGATAGAACCCTGATATACTATACGGAAGATGGACCCAAGAACTATAACATCACGGGCGGTGTTCCACAGGGCTCAGTTCTAGGACCCTTACTTTGGAACATTATGTACGACGCAGTACTAAAACTCCCGATGCCAGAAGGAACAAAAACGGTAGGCTTTGCAGATGACATCGCTGTAGTCATCGTCGCCAAACAACTGGAGGAAGTGAGATACACTGCGAATCGGGCTGTAGCCATTATTCGGCAGTGGCTATCATCTGTTGGTCTACAGTTAGCAGAACAGAAAACGGAGGTAGTTCTGGTCACCGGCAGGAAGGTGACGGAAACAATTAGTATCACTGTCGGAAACAGCGAAATAACCTCGCAACCATCGCTGCGATACCTGGGAGTCCAGATCGACGCTAGGCTGCGTTTCAACGAACACCTGCAGGTAGTCAGCGAAAAGGCGGAACGCGTGAGCGCTGCGCTGACACGAATTATGCCCAACATTGGGGGGCCAGGGCAGAGCCGACGAAGGCTTCTGTCGAGCGTGGTTAGCTCTGTGCTACTCTACGCAGCTCCCATCTGGTCTGGCGCCATGGACGTGAAATCTTATGGACGTTGGATGCACGCAATACACCGTAGAAGTGCACTACGTGTTACTCGTGCATTTAGAACTGTTTCACACGATGCCGTGTGCGTGTTAAGCGGTATGCCTCCAATAGATCTCCTGGCAGATGAAAGAGTTAGGATATACCGACGAAGAAGTAAAGACATTGATATAAGACGGCAAACCATCATTCGGGAAGAAAAAACCAAAACCATGGAAACATGGCAGCTGCGATGGAATGCATCCACGAGTGGTAGATGGACCCACCGACTTATCCCTGACATCTACACCTGGACAGGTAGAAGACATGGAGAGGTGGACCATTACCTCACGCAATTGCTGACCGGACACGGGTATTTCAGAGCCTATAAACGCCGCTTTGAGTTGGACAACGAAGACGTAGAGCACGTATTCTTTCAGTGCCCGCGATTTCTTGGAGAAAGACAAGAGCTAGAACAAGCCCTACATCAGCGATTGCTCCCGGAGAACATCGTCTCTCTGATGACTGTCTCTAATACCAACTGGAGCGCGGTAGCCGGATATGCGACCCGCATTATTAAAACACTCCAACTGGAAGAGCGAACACGAAGGGGCCAATCAGAGGCCTGAAATCTGAAGAAGGCTGATAGCTGATCTGCTCCCCGTGAAGTAATGCTTGACGGCGGTTCCGCGGGGTAGCGTTGGAGGAAAGGGAGGTGGTTTTAGTGGGTACAAATCCCACACGCTGTGGAGCACGGGTTCCACAGTGTCTTTGGAAGATTTCCACCTGGCCTCGCAAAAAAAAAAAAAAAAAAAAAAAAACCACCACTTACCGCTAAAGCCATCTATTCGATAACGGCTGAAGCAAAGTTGTACACCTAATAGATATTTATTATACTTAAATAATTTAAAATAGGTTCACATTTTACAAACGATAACATGTAAGTGTCTTTACTGAACATTAGGACTAACAGTAGGTTGTAAAGTACCTACAAATACTCGAATTTTCATTGTAATTAAATTTCAGATTCCTAAATACATTAACATAATTGACTACTTCCTCTGTTTCGTCGATCACAGTTACCTATAAATTAAATAATCCTTCTAATTTACTTAAATTTTAAATTGCTTTATTCAATGTGATATTAATACCAATTGATAATCCTAAAGTATAATAAACAAAATCATTAGGTTTCATTAGTAATTAAGTTTCAAAATCGATATCATTTTCTGTAATTTTCATAATTTTCATTTGTAAGTTGAGGTTATGATAATGAGGTTACAACGTTTAATATACATTTACGTATTATATTTTATTTACTGATTAATGTTTTTATGGCGTTTGACCGTATTCCGATTTGTATCAAATTATCAATTGCATAATAATATTTACACGATCCAAATAATAAATCCCAATCAATAAACTTTTTGCGATTCGCACAACATATGTGTATCAAGAGTGAATCTCTTTTCGTGGAGATGGCGATATATTGATCAATCAACGAGACCCATGAATCTCTTATTGCAAGTGAGTGAACTTTGTTGCAACCATTATGTATCAAGAGGCAAATTAAAAATGCGGTTTCAAATGAAAATGAAGTATTCTTCATACTCCATAAAATGGATATTCTCTCCATTTTATGGAGAGACTCCTGTGGAGTTTAAGCACTATGATAAAATAATCATAAAAACGTCATAGAGATATACATATTATTATACACAGAATGAAATGGCACATTGTGGAGTTCCATACCCCGTCCTTGCACCAAAAAATAATGTAATTTTTCTTCAATTTATTTGTTTTTAAAAAGCAAACGCTATTCGTATTAAATTTTGTTGTATACGTATCCAAATTTTCATGCCACAATATTAAAAATTTTATTAGGAATTTCACGTTTTGTAACTGAACCTAATATTCCTTCGCTTTACAAGGAAACTAACAACGTGAAAAATTAAACAAACTAATGAATAATGTTTTTCAGCATATGTATGAGTAATGAAATATGTTCTCAGAATATCTTGACTTACTATTCTTGACTTTGAAATTCGGAGATATGTTCAAATTTACGAAGCATTTGATATGTAAAGTTATCGAAAATTATCGCAGTCTTTTATTTCAGTCGGTCCATCTGACATAAATATATGGCATATATAAACATTTTGAATTATAAGTTGTACGATTTTTATATTTTTGTTATATACAAGTTAAATATTAGAATTACGAAACATAATAAACGGAATATATATACCGATTGCGAAATGTTACTTAGAGAAACTTACTGTCTTGCGAAAAATAAACATGTGGCAACAGCAACGTAAAAACTATTCTCAACCTTAAGTTATGGACATCAGCAATGGAGTGGAACATAAATATATACTAGTAGATATGATCATAAAATTACTGTAAAATGAAAAGTTAAGTGATTTGGATAATGCTTCCTTAAAATTTCATGTAACAAAAGAAGACAAAGGATTTTCACGTAACATACAATTGGGTTTAGATATTATAGAAGTTCAACTTACACGTAAGAATTCATCACAAATGACAAACCTACGAGACCTGCTTTTGACGTCAATGTTCGAATGGTTTCAACATTCGTATATTTGGTATCTGGATATACTCGAATCGAGCAGTTTTCAATGTCAATGGACATAACTGCTTTGACTAATTTAACATATCTGGATTTATCTGATATGCTTCATGTCCCCACGCCACTCACTACCAAGGTGCTTCTTTTCAGTGAGTCCTCACTATCTCACTATCTGGAAACGTATTTACGGTAAGTCCTCTCGCCTGTTACCATCGGGGTGCTTGTTTTTTGTCCCCTTGCCACTGACCGTTCAGTTACAGTAAGTGTTCGAAATTATGACCTTCAACTTCGATACACTTATGGATTCTCTTTTTAAATGATTTCTAATATCATATCGCACTGTTCGGGGGAATCGCATCGGAGTGGGGAGAGGTCGTTAAACGACTGTACAGCGCGGCATGAACATACTTTTTATCTAGACTTCAAGTGTCTGAAAGCTCTTCTGATCCAAGCATCTTGGACTATTCCCCGATGCAGACGTAGCATTGATTCGTATTTGATGGATCGAGACCTCCATACTTTTATTTATATCGGCCGGTGCAAAACCTCTTACAATTATTTGTATTTTCCGAAAGCCTTATTTCTAAAAGCATTTTAATTATTTCGAAACTGTTTTTCTCTATTTCTTAAGTTTTGTTATTGTTCTATCGCTTCGTTTCTTTTCTATAAATATTTGTGGAACTTGTTAGATATAGCGAAATAAATAAATAATCTATAAACATGGAGTATTTATATTTGAAACAATAAAATGAAACGATTTTGTTTTTTGGTGAATCAGGAAGAAACGTTACCAATGTTGTCATCCTCTATGTTTCAGACAGAATACGGTAACGTGCTACATTTTATAGAGCTGCAGTACAATTCGCTACCGAAGGAAGTGTACAACCGGAAAAAGGAAAAGTAGAATAAATATCTCCGGAGAAAATAATGAAATTCCGTGCTAGAATCAGTCGCCCAAAGTTCTCATGTAAGCCTAGACAATTTCTGCCGAATCCGGAATACTACGCAGTAGTGTTTCGAGAATACTGAAGCGTCATAATTTTCATCCCTATCATATTTCCATGCGTTACAATAATCATTGCGACGATTTTAATAATTGTAAGATATTTATTCAATAAACACGCAAAAAAATGCATATAAGTCCGAATTTTTTCGTCGGATTCTGTTTTCAGACAAGTCGTCTTTTATGAACCAACGTTTGGTGTGGAATCATTGGTCACAAACTGAATGGTCCTTTCGTTATTGAGGGTATCTTGAATGGACAATAATACCGAAACTTTATGCTGAACGAATTACAAGCATTGCTAGAAGGCCTAAACTATCAAGAGCGCCGAAGTATGTGATTTAAGTATAACGATTACCCTACACATAACTTAGTAATAGCACAGGAGGTATTAGATCGAAATTACACAGATCGCGCAGTCGACAAACCGAGAGCAGTACGTTGGCCTTCCAGATCACCGTTCCTAACGTCATCAGATTATGTTTCACGGGGTTTTCTTAAAATTAAAATTTATCAAGAAGCGTCAACACATCGCAAATATAAGAGGTTAGTCCCAGAAGTACCCGACCTGATGTATTGATGACAGTTGTTGTATGAAAAAAATGACTGTGGTCGAAAGTACGAGCCTTAAAAAGCATAAGTTTGAAAACGCTAGGTTGTTTAGTATATGTTTGACAGCCATCAATAGAAAACGTTCTCAGTGAATTTATAAACATGGAAAAAATTGGTCATCGTTATGTGACACAATACTTTCATTTCAAAGGACTCAGTTCAACCAATATCAATGACGAACTAGATTCTACTCTTGGAGAATCTGCTCCTTTGTTTACAACAATAAAATATTGGGTGGTCGAGTTTAAACGAGGCCATACGTGCTGCAAAGACGACCATCGCAGACGTCGACCAAATGAAGTGACAAAGACAGAAAAATTGACTCAAAGTGAGCGAACTAGCAGACATGAAAAGCAATTTAAAAAGTGCTGTACATCGCATATTAACTGAAAATCTGGACATGAGAAAGCTGTGCGCAAGATCGGGGCTAAGATTGAATACAATAGAACAAAATCAGCGTAGAGAGTATGTTTCAATGGAGTGTTTTGGGGATGTTTCAATGCAATACAGCTGAATTTTTGTGTCGATTCATAACCATGGATCAAACATGGGTCCATCTCTTCACACCTGAGATGAAGGCGCAGTCAAAAGAATGGACTGAAAGGGGAGAATCGGTTTAAAAGAAGACGAAGACAGTTCCATATGCTGGCAAGGTGATGGCGTCTGATTTTTGTGATGCGCGTGGAATAATTTTCATTAATTATCTTCAAAAAGGAAAAACAATCAATATCGAAATTAAGAAAAAACAACCGCATTTGGCGAAAAAGAAAGTGTTGTTACATCAAGACAATGCACCAGTTCACACAACCGTTATCGTGATTGCCAAAATCAACGAGTTAAATTTCGAATTGCTTCCTTACGCACCGTATTCGACAGATTTAGCTCCCTCGGATTTTTTTCTCTTTCTAAACCTGAAAAAATGGCTCAATGGTAAAAGATTTGCCAACAATGAAGAAGTGGAGTCTGCAGTTGATGGCTATTTTGAAGATCTCGATGAATCTCACTTTAAACGGGGTATAGAATTCAACATTGATGGGAAAATTGTATCGAACTAAAAGGAGACTAAGTTGAGAAATAAATATATTTTTTCCCAAATATGTTACGTTTTCTTTGTTAGGTTCGGTACTTCTGGGTCTACCCTCGCAAGATTGAACGTATTAGAAATGCTTACAGACAAATTGATGCAAAAATAATTTTACATTGCCAGCAATCATTTATAAAATGAATAAATAAGTATATCGAAATTGTAAGTAATAATTTCCAGCACTTATTGTAATTGAATGATGAGAAGTAAGGGAACCCACCGAAGACAAACACGCCGATAGTGAGAAGCGCGGGGACTCACCGAAATTAATCATCCTGATTGTGAGAGATGTTACTTAAATAAGTCTTGTCTTATCAACTTTTAATAAATTTTGAAGCATAACACAACGAAACATGTAGGTTTCCGTTAAGAGATAACGAAGTTTAACTAATCTATGCCGATTATAGCGCCACCTATCGTGAACGAAAAAATTATTACGAACAAAAGTTGTATGTTTTGTGACGTTCTATCTGAATCTTTAATAAAAAAAAACGGGGGTTCCCATTCATGATTTCAACGTTTCCCTTCTCCAACCTCAAAAGAGAAGTTAGGGCAGTCTAATTTTAGTACAGATGAATGGCCCCGTCAAAAATATTAACATTCGATTTCAAACATTTATTCATATCATGTTTATTTCTCGAGATACATCCAGGTCTCAAATGAAACGGTTCACCCTTTATATTGCATTTAAATTACGAATGTTACGCGGCACATAAGTATCAAAAATTAATAAACTTTTTATTAGACGATAAACGTAATTCCTGCCGCTCACTACATGAGGTCGCCGGCTCCAACTCAGGTGAGGTTTCGGGAGTGAAGTCGCAAATTTCTTGAGTTTATCACTAGTGATAGTAATTCATAATGTACATAATGGATCACACCTGTGCTAGAACACCAAACCGCCGTTTCATTTTCAAAAACAATAATTTTTATAAAGTTTTTAATATCTTTTAAAGCTTACAATGATTTCTTTAAACAGGTGAGATGTGTAACTTTCCAACATAGCAAACAGAACGGTAAAATATTAAGCCAATGTCAAATAATAAGCTGTTAAAGTTGTTAATATTATTAACTACAAATTTCATCCTTGACGACCTGATATATGTATTTATATGACCACTGGCAGTGTTTTGTTGTCTGTTTTATTTATAATATTGTTTAATTTGTAATGTCGTGTGTGGCCATGGAAACTCGGTTTACACACGAGAACGCGAAATTGTCGATATTGAAGTAGCTAAAATCCGCGTTATTTACATCAATATTAATACTTTATCTGTGTATTAACATTTACAACAGATGTAACGCGATACGTAACATAGCTGGAAAAATTACGAGTATTTTGTTGGCTAATTGCAAAATACTATCGCACACTTTGTGCGAGTAGTTTTGAATGATTAAATAAACTTTTTAGAGTCATTTTTAATTTGTTATAATAGTGATCGAATTGCTAAACATCTCTACAGTTTCGCAAAACAAAATTTAATTTATCTGTTGTGATAAACGACGCTGATCTTTGGCGTATCGGTGGGTGCTCGCACGAGCACACATTATTTTGTTTTATATTTTATTGACCACTCGGCACTGCTCACTGCCGTCTGGCTCGGTCGAGCAGATTATCACCTGCCTGACTGCAGAATTAGTTGTTAATGGTGCACTTGTATAAAACTTGCTATATACAAGTGACAGTTGACAAATCAAACTTAGAAAATTTTTCGCACGCAATAGAGCACAGTGGTGCGCGTACGACCTTAGCTTAAGCGGACACGTATTTATTAACTGCTGCGGTTTGACAGGGCTGCCCAGCGGGGCTCAACCGGGACAGGTGGTCCTGCGTATTGTTTATTTATTTTTAATTTATTTTGACAGTTTCTTTGTTCTTAATTTAAAGTTACGAGCGCCTTATATATTTATTTTTGATTATTGTTCTTATTTCAATTATTTTCGTATTTTGTTCCATTAATTCATTTCGTGTTATAATAGTTCGCGACACTTTGCTTATGGTGCCGGGTCATGTTCAGCGGCTATATGGGGGACAGTGACGAGTTTTTTACGCGGCCTTATTCCCCCCACCCGATGAATTTCACTACCCCGTTTGCTACTTGGGCCTGGTCGTCCAGGGCAAAAGGTGGTACATCACGTAAAGTATCTCCATCTGCATCTGCTCCACACCCGGGCATCACCATGCCGTGGTCATATCCGGGGTGAGGCTTCATGGGCACGAGTGTACATTTACTCAAGTCCATTAAGCGTTACGCGTGCGACCAGTGCGTTATCAGCATGAGATAGGGTCGCAGCGCGTCCGTAGTCGGTGGGATCCGTGGCCGAGTTGCAAACCCCTGACGTTGCTGACTCGGATGTTTTCGAGTTAGCCGAATTGGAAAGCGCGTCGCTCGCGGCTGCGGCGATGGACGTGCCATCTTATTCTGGAATAGCAGGTTTACCATCGACTTGCGAGGCGGTGTGCGATGGGATGGAGTATTCGCCGTCTCGCTCCGGGACGGTGTAGCCATCTCGCTCCTAGACGGTGTCGTCGACTCGTTACGGTATGTTATCACCGTCTCGATCCGGGATGTGGAGTGAAGCGTTTGGTACCTCCAATGGAGGCAGTGCGTGCGCCGTTCGGGATTTCGCGTATGCCACCACGCTCAGAGGGGGCGAACCCTCTCACTTTTGGTGGTGCAACGACGTGCACCAACACCACTCATTCGACCTCATTCTTCATGTCTATGAGGAGGGTTCCAACAACTGCCCCCAGAGCCGCTGCTACTGCAGCGGCTCTGGAGCTACTTCGCGCCCGAATACCAGACGAACGAGGATGGGTGATGTTATAACCCGGAGCAAGAGTTCTCTACCGGCCGCCTGGTCGCCGACCACACACAACAGGCGTCGAAAGCGGCCTTCTTGTGTCGCCGATCATTGACGACACCGCTAGCCACCCCATCTCCAACCCATCCGGGGAGGTCGAGCGGTGAAAGCACAACGTGCGGCTCAAACACCACCGCAAACACCAGGGTGCATGCGACACCAACCTCTGTCCCACGAGGACCAGTGACACGTGCAGGGTCATGGCAACTGTCCAGCGAGCCTCATCAGCCTGCCCCACCCCAACTAGCCAGGGTCTCCACCAGGATTGTGTCCCCAACAACCACCTATGCGGAGGCCACCTATGTCGAGGATATCCAACACGGTGGCGCTGGTTATAGCGAATAGACCAGCGAGGACGTATCGGGCTACGTCTCTACAACTCGAGACAAGTAGGTATTTGCGGTCTCGGATGATCAGCGGTACTAAGGGGGGTGCCACTACTATCCGTGCAGCCCCTGTCGTTGTCTACAGCGCCACCGTAATGCTGACGACAGCAATGGCGACTGTTTCATTCTGCGAAGGGTCGATAGTGACTAGTGAATTGTAAATATAATCCAAAATTACTATTTATAACGTATATAAATTATGTCTACATACCCACATACATTTATTGCCTTTTTTATTTTTATTATAACATTCATTAAATTAAATTAAATAGTATATTCTCTTCTTTGCGAACAGTTCTCTCCTTCTGCATAGAGTACAGACTTTTCCGCTGTTACCTATGTAACCGATGCTCGTCATACATATTGCTGAATATATTGTATTTGCCAATAACTAAGCTTGATTGTTGCATAACATGCAAGATATAGTTCAAACTTTCATTGTACATACCAACAGCAAAGAAACTTACGATAATCTTAAAACTGCAGTGCAAATGTTTAGGAGCCAAGCGGCAGACCATAGAATTAAAGCATTCGTTGGCATTTTGTGTTTAGCCTCCTAAACGTCTTTGTAAAAGATCTTGACGGGATAAGTCCTTATAAAATGGTGTAGGTGGATGCTCGTAAGTTGGTCCGGTAGCCACTGAAACTCGATGTTTTACTATCGATTTATGAAAAAAATCAAAAAGTTTCAAGTTTTACTTCTATTCCCCCCTATCCCTTAATAATGTCATGAGAAGCCAGTCTTAAAAATAATATAACACTAGAATATAACCGTGGCATGTCATATAAATTTAGATTAGTATGGACGTGACGCAAAACATGACTATGCCCCTTAAAGAAAGGAATTGTATTTATAAATCATATTATGTATTCACTAAAGAATGATTTTTATTTTGTAGTCTAGAAATATCCTCTCACTGCAAAATAAAATATTTGTATTAAAGACGCAATATGCAACATTTCCTATCCCATACGATTCATTGTCCAACTAGTGTCATTATTCACGTATATCACACACAGTTACCTTATTTTATGTATCATATAGTATACGTTATAATTTAATAAATAAAATTCAACATTTTTAATTACCAAGCTATATAAATTGCATACAAACGATATATAATCTTTATATGGTTATTTTCATCTTGGGATATAATTTTTCTTCTTCATTTTGCTGTAAGTTAAATTTTCTTGTAAGTTTTATATTTTTTATTATAAGATATTTACGAATATAAATATTAACATTGATTCGTCCCACCTCAGCAGAAATCAAAAGAAATCTGTAGTTGTTTGTGACATGAAGAAGCAAATGAGATTTATCGACGTACAAAACGAAGTATACTATAAATGTCATCGCTTTGAAGAAAATATTTATAGAATCAGTCCCTGATAAATTTAGTTATTGAGATTTAATGGAAATCTCCGGGAATATAACAAATTATAATACAATAAAATAAAATACAATACGAATGTCACACTCGTCGAAACGTCCAAAAATGGGATGTCCTCGATAAAAAGCGAGGACATCCCATTGAGCTCTTCGATGAGAAGAAACAGCCAATAAACGAGTAAATTAATGAATGAATCATGCGATAATTGATTGTTCTTCAAAATGATTTCCCTTAGATTTAACAATCATACGTCAATCGCAACGAAAAACCAGCGCTCATCATAGTTTCCAAACATTTGAGAAAGTTCTGTGTTTCGAACGTCGAATAGTAAATGGTGGTAAAACCAAAACGCACGATGTTAATTGTAAATAAAACAAAAAGTTTTCAGAGAATTATCTTAATATTTTTTATTATGATAGAAGGATCTATGACAATTATGTGTGAAACAAAATATCGGCCAAATGCTCTCCACGGCTTCGGTGGCATACCTCTATCCGAAGATCCATATTTTCAATGACTCTGAGACATAATTGAGGTTCATAGTCGTTAATGTGCCGAATTATCTCATCCTTTAGCTCTTGAATTGTTCTTGGCTTATTGACGTACACTTTTTCTTTTAAATATCCCCAAAGAAAGAAGTCCAACGGTGTCAAATCACATGATCGTGGCGACCAATTAACATCGCCACGACGTGAGATAACACGGCCATTGAATTTCTCGCGCAAAAGAGCCATTGTTTCGTTGGCTGTGTGGCAAGTGGCACCATCCTGTTGGAACCACATATCGTCCAGGTCCATATCCTCAATTTCTGGCCACAAGAAGTCCGTTATCATCTCGCGATAGCGAACACCATTCACGGTAAC
>JABFPR010000247.1:0-11651 GCA_022817345.1 Neoscelio sp. ZL-2020
GGGACTCTCAACAAGGGCGGCCTAAGGATCCAGGTCCTGCCGTTCGAGCGTCAGCGGCCCCGGGCCGGACAACTTGACCCGCCCATCGGCCGCCCGCGTCAGGGTCGCACCCACCACGTTCGGGCGGATCGGCAGCTCGCCGGCGTCCAGGTCGAGCAGGCAGACCAGGGTCACGCTGGCCGGGCGGCCGTAGTCGAACAGTTCGTTCATGGCGGCGCGGATGGTCCGGCCACTCATCAATACGTCGTCGATCAGCACCAGGTGCTGGCCTTCGATCTCGAAGGGCAGGGCCGACGGACGCACTTGCGGGTGCAGGCCGTTCTGGCTGAAGTCGTCGCGGTAGAAGGAAACATCCAGCGTGCCCAGCGGCGCGTCACTGCCCAGTTCCTTGAGCAGGGCCTGTGCGACCCAGATACCACCGGTGCGAATGCCGATGTAACGCGGCTCGCGGATATCACGCTGTGCAAGGTGCGCCTTGAGGCGGGTCGCCATCTGGCTGATCAGATCGGCGGGATTGGGCAGGCTCATGGATGCTCCTTCGTGATTCCGAGCCGCGTCCTGCCGGACGTGGCTGGGTTTATAACCAAAAGAAAAGCGCCGAAGCGCTTGTCAGGATTCAAACAATGCAGTGTTTTCATCGAGCCAGCCCTGCAGCAGCAGAGCGGCGGCGATGGCGTCCACCGGGTTGTCGCGGTAACTGCCTTTCTGCCCGCCACGCACCAGTCGCTCACCCTTGGCTTCAAAGGTGGTCAGGCGTTCGTCGTGGGTATAGAAGGGCACATTGAACCGGCCATTGAGACGGCGGGCGAATTTCTCCGCGCGCAGGCACATCTCGCTGGGCGTGCCGTCCATGTTCAGCGGCAGGCCGACCACCACGGCGTCGGGTTTCCATTCCTTGAACAGCGCTTCGACCTGATTCCAGTCGGGCACGCCGTTCTGCGCTTTCAGGGTGCACAGCTCACGGGCCTGGCCGGTAATCACCTGGCCGACCGCAACGCCGATCTGTTTGGTGCCGTAGTCGAAGCCGAGAATCAGGCGCAGGGCCATCAGGCGTGCCCCGCCTGACTGGTCAGCAGGCTGAGGTTGATCCCCAGATGCCGTGCCGCCGCTTCCCGACGCAGCTCGCTGCTGGTGTTGAACAGGATGTCGGCGTCGTACGGGCAGGTCAGCCAGGCGTTGTCGGCCAGTTCGGCTTCCAGTTGCCCGGCTTCCCAACCGGCGTAGCCGAGGGTGATCACGCTTTTCACCGGGCCCACGCCGTCAGCGATGGCGAACAGCACGTCCTGCGAAGTGGACAGCGCCAGATCACCTTCGAGCTCAACGGTGGCCTGAAAGGTCTTGCCGGCCGGGTGCAGGACGAAACCGCGATCAGTCTGCACCGGGCCGCCGATGAAGATCGGCACATGCTGGCACAGCGCTGGCGGATCGATGTCCGGGCGCAATTGCTCGAGGATGTCAGCCAGATTCAGCTCTTGCGGTCGATTGACCACCAGCCCCATGGCGCCATTGGCCGTGTGCTCGACGATGTAGGTCAAGGTGTGGGCAAAGTTCGGGTCGGCCATATGCGGCATGGCGATCAGGAAATGATGCTTGAGGTAGCTGGGGCTGACGTTTTTCATGAGCGATAGTGTGGCGTTCAAGGGGCGAACTGACAAGCTGAGGATCAGAGAACAACGCAGATCCATTGTTGAAGTTGAACCTTTGTGGTGAGGGGATTTATCCCCGATGGGGCGCGAAGTGGCCCTCAATCCATTGACGTGATATGCCTGACATACCGCGTGTGCTGGTTTTGCGACTGCTTCGCAGCCGATCGGGGATAAATCCCCTCACCACAAAAAACCTGTATGCCGGCGGTCAGTTGCTGGAAAGCTTGTCGCCCCGGGCGAATTTCCAGGTGCGGATGATTTCCAGTCGGTCGATATCCGACAGATCGCCGGTAAACGGCGCGAACGGCGCCGCCAGTCGGACGATGCGCTGCGCCGCCTGATCCAGCAGCGGCTGGCCGGAGGATTCCAGCACCAGCACTTCATACAGCGAGCCGTCGCGGTTGATCGAAACCATCAGGCGCAGGTTGCCGTAAATCTGCTTGCGCCGCGCTTCTTCCGGGTAATTGAGGTTGCCGATGCGCTCGACCTTCTTGCGCCAGTCATCCTTGTACCAGGCGCCCTTGTCGCGCATGGTCGAGGCCGCGCTCAAGCGGTGAATCCGCGGGCGCTTGGCGTACAGCTGCTGTTCGTTGGCCAGTTCGGCTTCGAGGCTGGCGATGTCGCTGGACAGCTGCGAGCTGTCGAATGTCGGCGCGTTGACCGCAGGCTTGGTTTCGGTTTTGGTTTCTTCTTTCTTGGTCGGCGCCTTTTGCTGTTTCGGCGCCACCGTGGTCACCGCAGCTTTCGGCGCGGCCTCGCGTACTTCCGGCTTGGCGGCCGGAGGCGGGGTGACTTTCTTGACCTGATTGTCCTGGAACGGCGCGACCTCGGTGGTCTTGGGAATCGCCTTCTTGTCGAGGGTGCCGCTGCCTTCCTGGTTTTCCTGAGCGAGGAAATCAGCCTTCTTCGGCTTGGTTTCGCTCTTGAAGGTGGCGAGGGTGATTTCCAGGGTTTTGCTGATTTGCTTGGGTTCGACCATGGTAAAGCCGACGCCGAGCAGCAACGCCAAATGAATCAGCGCCGCGAGAAACAGGGTAAAACCGAGGCGATCGGCCGGGCGCACGCCACGCTGGGCGAGTTCTGCGGGCAGATCGGACGGGAGGGTCATGACAAGAAAACCAACATCGCGTTTTTCAGAGGCTGCGCATGATAACGCAATGTTGGTTTCACGCCTTGGGCTTCACGCTTCAAGCGACAGACTGCATGTGACGTGCATCAAGCTTGTGGCTTTTTGCCGGCGGCTTGCAGCTTCTTGTCGATCGCGTCCATCAGCATGCCGCCGATGTCGGTGCCGAACGCGTTGTCGATTTCGCGGATGCAGGTCGGGCTGGTGACGTTGATTTCCGTCAGGTGCTCACCGATCACATCCAGACCGACGAACAGCAGGCCTTTCTCACGCAGGATCGGGCCGACTTGCGCGGCGATCCAGCGATCCTTGTCGGTCAGCGGCCGAGCTTCACCACGACCACCGGCCGCGAGGTTGCCACGGGTTTCGCCTTGAGCCGGAATTCGCGCCAGGCAGTAATCCACCGGCTCGCCGTCGATCATCAGGATGCGTTTGTCGCCGTCGACGATGGCCGGCAGGTAGCCCTGAATCATGATCTGCTGCTTGCCGTGCAGCGTCAGGGTTTCAAGGATCACCGACAGGTTCGGGTGACCGGCGGTATGACGGAAGATCGACGAACCGCCCATGCCGTCCAGCGGCTTGAGGATGACGTCGCCATGGTGGTCGGCGAACTCACGCAGCACGTCCGGACGACGGCTGACGATGGTCGGCGGCGTGCACTGCGGGAACAGCGTGGCGAACAGCTTTTCGTTGCAGTCGCGCAGGCTCTGCGGTTTGTTGACCACCAGCACGCCGGCGGTTTCGGCCTGTTCCAGCAGGTAGGTGGAGTAGACGAACTCCATGTCGAACGGCGGATCCTTGCGCATCAGGATCACGTCCAGGTCGCTCAGCAGGTTGTCCTGCTCGGCGTCCAGTTCGAACCATTTTTCCGGGTTGGCGAAGACTTTCAGCGGCTTCATGCGCGCCCGGGCCTGACCTTCGGCCTGATACAGGTCGCGCTGCTCCATGTAGAACAGTTCCCAGCCACGTTTCTGCGCGGCCAGCAGCATGGCCAGCGAGCTATCCTTTTTATAGGAAATGCTGGCGATAGGGTCCATGACAATCCCGACGCGAACGCTCATTGGGTTTTCCTCGACAATTGGCTACCGGATCGGTATTGAAAAAGTGCCGCCAGAGTGGCGCTGGCAGGGTTTTCGGTCAAGGAAAAACCCGTCGATAGATTGCATCTGGAGACTGTGCTAAAAAGGCTGGCATAGCGTGCTGGCCCTTGAGCATCAAGGGTTTCCAGCCATTACTCATCGCAAAACGGACAATTTGATTCGCAAAGGCGACGGTAGAGCCCCCTTATGGAACAGCAGTCCAGCGCCTTGAAGGTCATGGTGATCGACGACTCGAAAACGATTCGTCGCACCGCCGAAACGCTGTTGAAGAATGTGGGCTGCGAGGTCATCACGGCCATCGACGGCTTCGACGCGTTGGCCAAGATCGCCGACAACCACCCCGGGATCATTTTTGTCGACATCATGATGCCGCGTCTGGATGGTTATCAGACCTGCGCTTTAATCAAGAACAACAGTGCGTTCAAGGCCACGCCAGTGATCATGCTGTCGTCGCGTGACGGGCTGTTCGACAAGGCCAAGGGGCGGATTGTCGGTTCTGATCAATTTTTGACCAAGCCTTTCAGCAAGGAAGAACTGCTCGACGCGATTCAGGCCCACGTTCCGGGCTTTGCCGCCGTTTTGCCGCAGTAAGACACGTACAGTGACGCTTGGCCAGCGGGCCGGGAGTCGACAAGAAAAATGGGGAAGACCATGGCACGTATCCTGATCGTCGATGATTCGCCGACTGAAATGTACAAACTCACCGGCATGCTGGAAAAGCACGGCCATGAAGTGCTCAAGGCCGAAAACGGCGCCGACGGCGTGGCCCTGGCCCGTCAGGAAAAACCCGACGCAGTGTTGATGGACATCGTCATGCCCGGCCTCAACGGCTTTCAGGCCACCCGGCAACTGACCAAGGATGCCGAGACCAGCCATATTCCGGTGATCATCATCACCACCAAGGATCAGGAAACCGACAAGGTTTGGGGCACGCGCCAGGGCGCGAAGGATTACCTGACCAAACCGGTCGAAGAAGACATGCTGATCAAGACCCTGAACAACGTGCTGGCCGGTTGATCGCGCGGCCATGAACCAGTCGCTGACCGCGTTCGAGCTGCTGTGGCAGATCGACCAGCGCTGCCGTCTGCTGGCGGCGGATCTGCCGTCGCAGCCCGGCCGTCAGGATCGCTGGAGCGGCATCGGCTTTCGCCTCGGTGAGCATTGGTACGTCACGCCGATGGGTGAAGTCAGCGAAGTGCTGCACGAACCGCGTTGCACTCAATTGCCCGGGGTCAAGCCGTGGGTCAAAGGGGTGGCTAACCTGCGTGGGCGCTTGCTGCCGATCATGGACCTGTGCGGCTTCTTCGGCCACGAGCTGTCACCGCTGCGCAAACAGCGGCGGGTGTTGGTGGTGGAGCACAACGACGTGTTCGCCGGGTTGCTGGTGGATGAGGTGTTCGGTCTGCAGCACTTCGAGCAGGACAGCTTCGAGCCGATCTCGATCAGCAAACGCCAGGGTTCCAAGGCCGAGTTCGTCAAAGGCTATTTCCGGCGCGAGCAGAACTGGCGGGTGTTCAGCCTGTTTGCGCTGGCCAGGTCGCCGGTGTTCATGAGCGTCGCGATATAGCCGAAGCACCATAAATCTATGGGGTGGGAGTCTGTGGCGAGGGGATTTATCCCCGATGGTTGGCGAAGCCAACCCAAAACCTGCATTCGCGATGTTCCAGATACCACTCAGTTTTGGGGCCGCTGCGCGACCCATCGGGGATAAATCCCCTCACCACAAATCCCACAGTGGACCGTGGCAGGTTTCATAGGCGAGGACCGATGACAAAAGCAAAAACAGGCAAGTCGGCAGAAGGGTCGCGCAGTCGTTCGCAGATCATCGTGCTGTTCATCGCACTGATCGTGTTCATCATGCTGCTGTTCGCCAACTTCGCCTATCTCAACACCCAGGCCAATTACGACAAGCAGTACATCGGCCACGCCGGTGAACTGCGGGTGCTGTCGCAACGCATCGCCAAGAACGCCACCGAGGCCGCCGCCGGCAAGGCCGCTGCGTTCAAGCTGCTGAGCGATGCGCGCAACGATTTTGCCCAGCGCTGGGGTTACCTGAAGAAGGGCGACCCGGCCACCGGCCTGCCACCCGCGCCCGCCACCGTGCGCCCGGAAATGCGCGCCGTGCAGCTGGACTGGGAACGCCTGCTGAAAAACACCGACGCGATTCTCTCCAGCGAACAGACCGTACTCTCGCTGCATCAGGTCGCCGCGACCCTGGCCGAAACTGTGCCGCAGTTGCAGATCGAATACGAAAAAGTCGTCGAAATTCTCCTGCAACGCGGCGCCCCGGCGGCGCAAGTGGCGATGGCCCAGCGTCAATCGCTGCTGGCCGAACGCATTCTCGGCGCGGTCAACACCGTGCTCGCTGGCGACGAAAATTCGCAGCAGGCCGCCGACGCTTTTGGCCGCGACGCCACCCGTTTCGGCCAGGTGCTCAACGGCATGCTGCAGGGCAACCCGACCCTGAAAATCAGCCAGGTCGAAGACCGCGACGCCCGTGCGCGCCTGAGTGAAATTTCCGAGCTGTTCCAGTTCGTCTCAGGCTCCGTGGACGAAATCCTCGAAACCTCGCCGGAGCTGTTCAAGGTCCGTGAATCGGCGAGCAACATCTTCAGCCTGTCGCAGACCCTGCTTGATGAGGCTTCACACCTCGCCAGCGGTTTCGAAAACCTTGCCGGCGGGCGCAGCACCGACACCATTGGCGGCTACGTGCTGGGCTTGCTGGCGCTGGCCTCGATCATCCTGATCGGCATGGTCATGGTCCGCGAAACCAATCGCCAGTTGCGCGAGACCGCCGAGAAGAACGAGCGTAACCAGAACGCGATCATGCGCCTGCTCGACGAGATCGAAGACCTCGCCGACGGTGACCTGACGGTGACCGCCTCGGTGACCGAAGACTTCACCGGGACCATCGCCGATTCGATCAACTATTCGGTCGACCAACTGCGCGATCTGGTCGCGACCATCAACCTTACTGCCGGCCAGGTGGCTGCCGCCGTGCAGGAAACCCAGGCCACTGCCATGCACCTGGCCCAGGCCTCGGAGCATCAGGCGCAGCAGATTTCCGAAGCCTCGACCGCGATCAGCGACATGGCCCAGTCCATCGATCAGGTGTCGGCCAACGCCGCTGAGTCCTCGGCGGTGGCCGAGCGTTCCGTGGAAATTGCCAACAAGGGCAACGAGGTGGTGCACAACACCATCCACGGCATGGACAATATCCGCGAACAGATTCAGGACACCGCCAAACGCATCAAGCGCCTCGGCGAGTCGTCCCAGGAAATCGGCGACATCGTCAGCCTGATCGACGACATTGCCGACCAGACCAACATCCTCGCGCTCAACGCGGCGATTCAGGCCTCGATGGCCGGGGACGCCGGACGCGGTTTTGCCGTAGTTGCCGATGAAGTGCAGCGGCTGGCCGAGCGCTCGTCCGCCGCCACCCGGCAGATCGAAACGCTGGTGAGGGCGATTCAGACCGACACCAACGAAGCGGTGATTTCCATGGAGCAGACCACCACCGAAGTGGTGCGCGGCGCCCGACTGGCGCAGGATGCCGGAGTGGCACTGGAAGAAATCGAAGGCGTTTCGAAAACCCTCGCCGCGTTGATTCAAAGCATCTCCAACGCGGCGCAGCAGCAGACCTCGTCGGCCGGGCAGATCTCGCTGACGATGAACGTGATTCAGCAGATCACCACGCAGACCTCGTCCGGCTCCACCGCCACCGCCGAGAGCATCGGCAATCTGGCGAAAATGGCCAGTCAGCTGCGCCGTTCGGTATCCGGTTTCACCTTGCCGTCGGCGTCCGCGACGGACAAGGCGTGAGTGGAGTGGTTATGGGTGACCGGCACGACTACGTGGCCCTCGAATGGGTCAAGGGTGAAATTGCCGAAACGCTGAAACAGGCGCATCAGGCAATTGAAGCCGTGCTCGATGACCCGCAGGCCGCGCCGGGGCTGGATGAGTGTCTGGCCTATATCCATCAGGTGCACGGCAGTTTGCAGATGGTCGAGTTCTACGGCGCGGCGTTGCTGGCCGAAGAAATGGAGCATCTGGTCGAAGCCTTGCAGCAGGGGCGCGTCGCCCATCGGGACGAAGCCCTGCACCTGCTGCTGCAAGCCTTCGGGCAATTGCCGATCTATCTCGATCGGGTGCAGAGCGCCCGCCGCGATCTGCCGCTGGTGGTGCTGCCGCTGATCAACGACCTGCGCAGTGCCCGCGGCGACAGCCTGCTCTCGGAAACCAGCCTGTTCAGCCCGCCACTGCCGGACTTGCCGCCGTTGAGCGCAGAAGCCTTGGCCGCGCTGGAGCCGGCCGAGTGGCCCAACGTGCTGCGCAAGTTGCGCCAGATGCTGCAAATGGCGCTGGTCGGGTTGCTGCGCGAGCAGGATGACCAGACCCACCTCGACTACCTGGCGAAAGTCTTCCAGCGCCTCGAAGCGCTGAGCGCCAATGCGCCGTTGAGCCCGCTGTGGCAGGTCGCTTCAGCGCTGGTCGAAGGCATGCGCGAAGGCGCCATCGCCAACAGTCCGGCGCTGCGCAGCCTGTTCAAGGACGCCGACAAGGAACTCAAGCGCCTGCTCGAACAAGGCCCGCGCGGCCTCAATCAGCCGCCCCCGCCGGAGTTGCTGAAAAGCCTGCTGTTCTATATTGCCAAAGCCGAACATCCCACCGGGCAGATGCTGACCATGAAAGATCGCTACTCCCTGGACGACGCGTTGCCCGACAGCGCGATGGTCGACGAAGAACGCGCGCGCCTGGCCGGCCCCGACCGCGATGCGATGCGCTCGGTGCTGGCGGCGCTATGCGAAGAGCTGGTGCGGGTCAAGGAGCGCCTCGACCTGTTCGTGCGCAGCGACCGTCAGCACACCTCCGATCTGGAGAGTCTGCTGGCGCCGCTGCGGCAGATCGCCGACACCCTCGCGGTGCTCGGTTTCGGCCAGCCGCGCAAAGTCATCATCGATCAACTGGCGGTGGTGCTCAGCCTCGCTCAGGGCCAGCTCGAACCGAACGACGCGACCCTGATGGACGTTGCCGGCGCGCTGCTTTACGTCGAAGCCAACCTCGCCGGAATGGTCGGCACCGTCGAGCCGGAAAGCCCCGAAGACGCGCGCCTGCCGACCACCGACCTGACGCAGATCCATCAGATCGTGATCAAGGAAGCACGCATCTGCCTGCAACAGGCCAAGGACATGATCGTCGATTACATCGACGCCGACTGGGATCGCCAGCAACTGCAACCGTTGCCGGAACTGCTGACCCAGGTGCGCGGCGCGCTGGCGATGATTCCGTTGAGCCGCGCGGCGAGTCTGGTCGAAGCCTGCAACAGCTTCATTCGCGAGCATTTGCTGCTCGATCCGCACGAGCCGGGCTGGCAGCAACTGGATCATCTGGCCGACGTCATCACCAGCCTCGAGTATTACCTCGAACGCCTGAGCGACGACCCGCAAGCGCCGAATGAACAACTGCTGGATGTTGCACAGAAGAGCCTCGCCAGCCTCGGTTTCTTTCCTGACGAGCCACCCGGCGAACCTCACGTGCCGCTGCTCGACGATGTGCTCAGCCCCAGCGAAGCGCTGGTGATGCAGGATCTGCAAGCGCTGGATGACCCCGATACCGTGCAGTCGCTGGCCGAGGTGCTGGCCAGTCCGGTATCGGCAGTCAACCCGCCGGCCTTGATCACCCCCGGCAGCCTGATGCCACCACCGGCCGATGAAGAACCGGTGGACGATGAACTGCGCGAAGTGTTCCTCGAAGAGACCGACGAAGTCCTCGAAGTCCTGCACGAATACCTGCCGCGCTGGTCGGCTGACACCCATGACCGCGCCGCCCTGACCGAACTGCGTCGGGCCTTTCACACCTTGAAGGGCAGCGGGCGCATGGTTCGTGCGCTGATCCTTGGCGAACTGGCCTGGGCGGTGGAAAACCTGCTCAACCGCGTGCTGGAACACAGCGTCGAACCTGGCGCGCAGGTGCAGCAGTTGCTCACCGACACGGTGTTGCTGCTGCCGGAACTGATCAGCGAATTCGCCACTCAGCGCCAGCGTCAGCGCAGCGATGTCGATCAACTGGCGGCCCGCGCGCATGCGCTGGCCAAAGGTGTCGAGCCGCTGGCGGCCGAAGACATCGATGACGTGGCGGCCCTCGATCCGCTGTTGCTGGAGATCTTTCGCAACGAGGCTGAAACCCACCTCGCCAGCCTCAACCGCTTCCTCGATCAGGCCGCCGAGCATGTGCCGCTGCCGGCCAGCGACGAATTGCAGCGCGCCTTGCACACGCTCAAGGGCAGTGCGTCGATGGCCGGCGTGTTGCCGATTGCCGAACTGGCCGCGCCGCTGGATAAGCTGGCGCGCGAGTTCAAGGCGCATCAGTTGCCGCTGGACCTCGATGAAGTGGAGTTGCTCCTCGAAGCCGAAGGCTTGTTCCGCGTTGGTTTGCGCCAGCTCAAGCACGATCCGCTGGCGCCGATTGTTGGTGCGCAGTCGCTGATCAAACGCACCGAAACGCTGCTGGCCGAACGTCTGGAAGCGATCCTCAGCGCGCCGAACACCGGCCTGCGGATCAAGCGCGATCCGCAACTGATCAACAACTTCCTCGCCCAGGGCATGGACATCCTGCTCGATGCCGAAAGCCTGTTGCAACGCTGGCAGCAACACCCCGGCGAGCGTCAGGAACTCAGCGCGCTGCTGGATGAGCTGACCACGTTGGGCGAAGGCGCGCACCTCGCCGATCTGCTGCCGGTGGATGTGTTGTGCGAAGCCTTGCTCGACCTCTACGGCGCGGTCGAAGAAAGCAGCCTGGCGGTCAGCGACAGGTTTTTCCACGAAGCCCAGAGCGCCCACGAAGCGCTGATCAACATGCTCGACGAACTGGCTGCCGGCCAGGAAGTTACCCCGCAGCCGCAGCGCATCCGCGCCTTGCACGAACTGCTGGATGAAAGCCTCGATCCGACGGCGATGGGGCTGATCCGCAGCGACGGCAGCCGCACTTTGAGCATCAGCGAACTGGGTGCCGCCACCGCCGAACTGTCCCGCGCCAATGTCGAGACTGCGCCGGACGACGAGATCGTCGAGATTTTCCTCGAAGAAGCGGTAGACATTCTCGACAGCGCCGGGCAAGCCTTGCAACGCTGGCTGAGCGACCCGGACAACGCTGCGCCGCTGTCGTCGTTGCAGCGCGATTTGCACACGCTGAAGGGTGGCGCGCGGATGGCCGAGGTCGACGCCATCGGCGATCTGGCCCATGAGCTGGAAAGCCTTTACGAAGGGCTGGTGGATCGTCGCTACAGTCACAGCGAGGCGCTGGGCCGCTTGCTGCACAAGGGCCATGACCGCCTGGCCTTGTTGCTGGAGCTGTTGCAGGCGCATCAACCATTGCGCCCGGCGCAGGATCTGATCGAGACGATCCGCCAGTTCCGCCAGGGCGCCGCCGGTACTGCCGAAGCGGCGCAACCGACGGCTGAATCAGACAGCGCGGCGCATGATCCGGAGCTGCTGGACATCTTCCTCGAAGAGGGTTTCGACATCATCGAAAGCTCCGGCGCGGCGTTGCTGCGCTGGCAGGCCGAGCCGGGCAATCGGCAGGAAGTGGAAACCCTGCTGCCCGATCTGCACACGCCCACGGGCGGCGCGCGGATGGTCGAGACCGGCCCCATCGGCGCCCCCGCCCCCCAGCTCGCATCCCTTTCCCCAAACCTCTCCCCCCCCCTGCCGCCCCCGCCCGCCGCACGCTTCCCCCCGCCCCACCCCCGGCACGACCGCCCCGCCCCCCTGCCCGCCCGCC
>JABFPR010000248.1:0-11597 GCA_022817345.1 Neoscelio sp. ZL-2020
CGAGATGAATTTTTCAAGTTACTGTAAACAACAAATCGCGCTCAAATGACAAAATGTTATGAATAAGGTTATGTTCTTAAATGTCAATGTTTCCAATGGAAACGTCAGATGGCGCCTGGCAACACTTGCTGTTGCCAAGGCCAGAAATATAAATAGCACCCCTCGTATAATGTTGAACGTTAATATAAATTTAAATAGGTAGGTAAGTTTTTACAGTTGTATACGTGTGTGATTTTATATATTATTTCTATATTGTCCGTTCGTTTGATGTTTTTCGTTAGTCTAAAATAAATGTTCCTTGAGTGATGGATCGTAGTCTATGTTGATTATGGTCAATGTGGAGTTTGTATTTCCGTTTAGCGGTGCGCCACGTTGTCGGCTGATTACTGCCTTGGCAGTGTCAGTTTACATTCGCTGCGGAGTGTCATCTGATACGTGATTCGCGAACGTCTTTATTTGTGATGTCTTCCTTGTTCCTTTCATCGGTATTTAAATTCATAATATACGGTATTTAAATAGGTGTTACCACGAATAGAGATTTCCTGTAACATAGTTACGGCTTTTCTTTTGCCGTGTTATCTTAACCTAATATGAAATGAATCCCTCGTTTTACTGATACGAAAGGGAAAATAAAAAGAATCCTTTGATATTTACAATATACGAGATTGTGTAATACATTACTTGTATTTCGTAAGTTACATTATTCATATGAACATTGTTTCTTGTTAGAATGTATCTGTTCAAATTGTAACATAAAAGTTTATATAAAATGTAATGGAGGTAAAAAGTTTCTTTTTTCCTTTTTTTACATCTGTTTCCCTTTGCTAAAAATTATAGATTAGAATAAAGTTTGACCATGTCTACATTTGTTTAATTAATATTTATAGTAGATCTAAATAATAAAATAAAATAATTCAGAAAATAAATTTAAACTAATTAACCTTCTTTCTTTCTGAGCTATACAAGTAAAATAAAATGTGTTTACTTATTAAAAGGAATAGGTATTATAATTGATATTTTGAAATTGTTGTTATCAATATCTATTATCTGATTATTATGATTATTTTATAGCGAAATAGCAGTAGAATTTTATTATTATTATTATAATAGGAAATGGAGGTGAAAGCGGGATGGGAAGAGACCCAAGCAGGGTTCAGAAAAGGTAGAGATTGTATGGACAATACTTAAACAGGGTGTCCCATTTTAAATGCCCCACGCGATTATCTCGGGAACAACGCATCGGTATTATTCGGTACAAAAATTTGGTACAAAAGAAAGGTCTTCTTTAATGTCATCTTCTTCTTCATCGTTTATCGTAATACAAATTTCCAACCGCAAGCTGCCTTCGTTCTTTATAGCGTCGATATAGCGTTTCGTTCCTAGTATGTTCGACTTTGCTTCTTTAGCGATTTCATTTATCGCATTACTTTGCGCTACTAATCGTTGTAGAACGAGCAGCGATACAGCGGGGTTCGATTCACTTTTTTCGTTCAAAATTATGTGAATCGATCCGTGGTAGCCCTGTAATAAACAATTATCTTGCATTAATGTACCGTTCAGAAACACTATTTGTTTTTATCACGTGTTTCATATTTTTATTTATAGATTGGTTTATAGATAAATTAAACGTACTCCAAAGTGTGTGATCGATCCGTCTGATATTTTTCGGTCACCCCAGAAGCATCCAAACTTTGAAGCGAAGAATTGTTTTTCGACGTTCATGGTTGCGTTTGCGAACGCTTTACGGACTTCCATGGTATCGGCGGTTACGAAGGAGGAGTCACTTTGACCATAAATGTTAGCACCTTTGTGCAATTGGATGTAGTCCATGTTACCGATGTCACCGTGTCTCAAAATGTCCTGTATCGCAACCACGTTTAGGGGTTTCAATATACCGTGCTCCGCTCTATAGAATGTCACGTATTGCGCGTCGTGCTGCCATTGATTCAGATTTTTATCGACGTAGGTGGCAATCGATGGCCAGTCTCTAGTGTAAATCTTTATCGACTTATCAGTTGGCTTCGTTTCGTTGAGTTCATTCCTAGATTTGGTATAGGCGCTATGCGGTAATGATTTGCAAGCGGGTAAGAGGATATGTTTAATAAATTGCCATCTGAGTTGTGACGCGGTTTGAATCCGTTCGGTGAATCCGAATAACGCATAAGTCGACTCTCGCCCGTAACCGCATATTTTAAATTCTTTCCATGTCAGTTTATTTTTCAACGAATCGTTTAGCACGTTTAATAATTTCCAGTTCATCGACGTACTAGCGTAACTTGTTTTCAACTCGAGATTAACAGTCGTCGTTAATGTAAAGTCTTTTAAACACCGAGACGCTAATACATAAGAATCGATGTCTTCCGTCATATAGATTTCAACCAAGTTTTCCAGAGGGTAGGCTGCCATTTTTAACGATTACAAATGTTCTGTTTTAATCTGTAAAATTAGACACAAATACAATTCAGAAAGACTGAAGGTGGTAGTCTTCAGGAAGAGGCGGGTATGTGTCGCTAAGACATGGCAGGATGATGGATAGGGGGGTAGGATATGATGCTGTCCACCCCAGAAGTTTCATCCAAATCCACCAGTAACTTTTCTAGTTATAAGGGGTTGAAGTATTGAAAGATGCTGCCCTCTACGGTGGGCACCAATAGGCGGGTAGGTTGGCGAGTTATATGGGGCGCAAGGGGAGGGGAGGGAGAGCCTATCCGTAAAATTTCAGTCAAATCCGTCGGTAACTTTTCCAGTTATAAGAGGTTGAAATATTGTAAGGCGCTGCCCCCAATCAATCGACAGATTTCGATAGAGTTATGAACGTGACGACACTTCCGTGTACCTAACCAGCTACAACGCACTTTTAGGTTTGAAGCTTTTTTAATCTAACGATGCTAATAATAAACTAATAATAAATACCATAATAAGATAATCGGAACAGCCACACCCGCGCGAAACCCGTGACACACGCGAAACAAAACCCCCAAGAGACCGAAGAGACCGCGAAGACGACTTTTCAGGTTTTAATTGTTCTCGAAGACCGCGTAACTTAGCATGTAACTGTAATATTACAATTTCCACCTTTGGTACAATCTCTAGGGTTTCCAAGGTTTGTAAGTACTCTAGAGTTTCTAAGGTTTGTAAGGTCTATAACGTTTGTAAGGCGTGTAAGTCCTGTAGGGTTTATAATGTTTCTAAGATCTCTAGGGTTTGTAAGGTCTGGACGATCTCTTGTGTTTATAAGGTCTGTAAGGTTTCTCGGGTTTGGAAGGTCTGTAAGGTTTCTAAGGTCTCTACAGTTTATAAGGTTTGTAAGGTCTCGAAGGTTTATTAGGTCTCTACAGTTTCTACGGTTTGCAAGGTCTCTAGCGAAACCCAAGAGAGTACCAAAATCCACGAACGTAATCAGCGAAATTCACGACACTCGCAATACTGAATATAATATCGAAACATGCGTCACATAAATACACATCGAATAATGATAATAATAATTTAAATTTTTGCTCATGATATGTATTGGAAATTTGATACTTTTATTCTTGATTACAATACAAAATACATTATTTATTAATAACAAATACGGTAATCCAAATGAAAACCGTTTTCACTAATAAAAAGTAATTTTCATTATATAACATAATTTGAATGAATTATAATTTACTTACAATGAATATAGAATTTCACTTCGCAATGTAGTGTCTTTTTCTTCGGTGATCCTGAAACACACGCGAGAAGCACTAGAAGCAATTGAGTAAGGTGCGAAATGCACCTTCGTCAATTGTTGGTCGCGAAGAACTGATCGTGCAACGGCAAAGAATAAAATCCGTTGACAAATAAACTAATAACTGTCGAAAAACAATTGAAAAAAAAACAGTTGAACTAAAAATTTTTGATCGGATATCTTTGTCGTTGTTCAAATACAATCATTTATAGACAATAATTTCAATTGTTTTGTAATTATATGTAATTAATAGTCTTATATTAATGATTTATTATTAATGCATCGAACATTTTGATACGATAATCTAAATGTTTCTGTCTTTTGTTAATAACATAAGCTAGAAAGAGACCCAAGTATATCGGTTTGTAGAACGGATAATTTTACCTTGATTTCCTAACACGCGTTATAAATGTACTAAGTAGTCGCAACGTTTATCAATATTATTTATGTTTAGAATGAAACCATCTCAAAAGTAAATCATGTATATAATATAATTGAAAGTTTGTTTTCATTTTATAAAATTAACAGTCTTAGATTAGTCATTTCTTTAGGCATCGATCACTTTGATACGATTATCCAAATGTTTGTCTTTTGTTAATAACACAAGCTAGAAAGAGACGAAAAATGTTACGAACACTGCAACAAAAAATTTATCATGCATTAATACAAATGAAATATAACACGATTAATTCAATGTAATAATGTTTATAAATATTTAAATTATTTTATATAAGTTATTTTTTTTAAGAACGTCATAAAAATGTAAAAAACTATTGAAAGTTACATTTTCTATCGTCGATCAATTGGATGCATAATTTTCAATTGTTTTGGTTAAAAATTTTTTTATCGTCTGCTGCGAAAAGATTAAAGCAAGGACTTCCGGTCGGCCATATCAATTTCATCGATGTGCGTTTCAGACAGATTTTTTGCCGCGTGATAAATAACAGTTTTTATAAAAAATATTAAGTGCATTTTTCGGTCCATCTGAGAGGTGAGTGTACGGTGTAAAAGGGAGAGTGTTATATTAGATGGGCAATTAATGGGTGGGGTAATATATCAAATTTATTATTTAGGGTCGGACAAAGTGAGGTTATGTTAAATTTAGATTAGCGTGTTTCGTGGTAGATCGGCGTACGGAAGGAGAGCGATATTTAATTGTATTGTTGTGTCTTTTTTATCTATTCGACGAAGGTTGAATGTTAGTTTTCATGTGACGGAGTTCTTGTCTTTTTGTAGATAGTAGTTTTAATTTGGATTTAAAATTTCTGTTATACGACGAGAACATTTATAATTATTTTTTAAACATTTTTCAGATGTCTAACGAAAACAATGAGATTTCCGTGCAGGAAAATAAAGAACGACAGTCCGGTCAATGACCGGACGACGTACAAGTAAGTATATCCCTTTACACAACACAACAGTAACAATCATTCTAGGTTATCTACACAAGTAGACAACAATAAAGTATTGTAAGAAATGAAATGTCACACATGCGCGACATTTGACGACTCACCTACTTACAAGCGTCTAACACTGTTTACAATAATACTATTCAGAATTATTGTAAGCGTTGCTATTTCAAAGGAGTTGCATAGTACTCCTTACAATGTTTTCATTTAAATTTGACAATGCAACTCAATTAATATTTCTTTAAACAATAGAGCCACTCTTTGGTATCGGGGGATTTGGCGACAGAAATAGAATAGCTGAGGTCAGAGGTGGTCCAGCTCAAACAACAGTTGGAACAGCGGCGGCACACTGAAATTCATCCAATAAATATTAGGTCGACTGCAAAATCCGAGGAACCGGCATATTCGGAGGAAGATCAGCAACAGGAGGACAAAGCTCCGCTCGCAAATGGTAATGTCATTTAATTATTTTTTCAATTTATTAATTAATATTAATTTTGCAGCCGGTGAATCTAAGGCGATTTGGCGTCCTTTCCATCGTCGTTACGCGCGTTACACCGGGCAGAGACGGCGTAGGGATGCGTTCATCACTATGATTATGGACGTCTTCTCAACTCGGTGTGGCGGAAGACGCGGCGGAAGACGCAGACGATATTAAACATTAGTTCTGTAAACATGTTTTTTAAATAAATTGACATTTTAGATCATTGATTTGAAAAAGTATGTTTTATTATTTATTATCATTATACCTAGCGTCTGTAATGGAAACACTTTGCAACGTTTTAAAAATGAAAAGCACAAATATACCGGTTTCGATCAACGACATGGTTATAAACGGTTACATTTTATGAATCGTGTATTAACAATTATGTACACACAGTCAGGATAGGAGCTCACCAGCCGTAAAAGGAACACAACTACAGTTCAGTACCTTCCAGTTGTCAACAGGAAGTTTTTGTCGGCGCAAACTTAACGATAGAGTTTGGCAGTTCGATGTTATTTGTGTAAACCTATGGATTATAAAATATATTTATAATCCATAACACACATAATATATAGGTATTATTTTTAATCTTATTTACTTTATATAAAAATTTTACTTCGAAACAACATTAATATAAATGTATTCATGAGGAATTACGATTATCACGTATTTATTTTTAATTTTGCAATTACTTTTGTAATTAAAAAATATATTTCAGTAACTTTGTATCTTATGTGTAGCTATTATTTATAATGTTACTTGCATCATATAACAATTTACACTTAATACCAATTGTAAAATGCAATTCCCAATGACTCGTCATTTATACGTATGATGTTCCTTTTAATACCGGCTCGGGTTTATTCCTATGAACCTATGGATAATAAAATATATTTGTTATTAAGCGCACGTTATATATAGACATTATTTTTAATTGTATTGACTTTATATTAAAATTTTGTCTACAAAAGAACATTTATAAAAATATATTTATGATGAAATAAGATTGTTACGTATCTATTGGGTTAAAATATTTATTATTCAGTACACATAATACATAGGTATTATTTTTAATTTTATTTACTTTATATTTTAATGTTTTCTTAAAAAGTACATTTATAAAAATGTATTTCTGAAGAAATATGATTTTCACGTATTTGTTTTTTAAAAATAATTAATTATAATTGATATCATTGATTATTGAATTTAATAATATATTTATATTAAAATTAAATTTATATTTTGTTATTATTTTTAATATTAATTGCATTACATAAAAATAGCATCTTGAAACCAGTTATAAAACAAAAAATTGTAATGGTCACGATTGTTGCATTGAATATCTATTAAAATACCGCCTCAGAATTTTTACCATGAACTTATCGATAAGAAAATATATTTATTATTAATTACAATCAATATATAGAAAGGATTTTATATTTTATTAACTGTAGATAAAAATTTGAATTAAAAACAACATTAATATAAATGTATGTATAATGAAATACGATGTTAACGTATTTATTTGTTTACAATAATTTATTTTTAATGTTATAATTTTTGTAATTAAAAAAATAAATTTAAGTCTTTTTTTATATAATGTGTAGCTATTATTTATAATGTTACTTGCATCATATATAAATTTACACTTAAAACCAGTTGTAAAACTCAATTCCCAATGACTCGTCATTTATATGTACGATATTTCTTGTAATACCGGCTCAGATTTATTCCTATCAACCTATGGATTATAAAAGACATTTGTTAGTAACTGCACGTAATATAATAGACAGTCTTTTTTATTGTATTTCATTTAGTTTAAAATGTTTTCTTCAAAAGTACATGTATAAAAATGTACTTTTGAAGAAACATGATTTTCACGTATTTCTTTCTTTAACATAATTAATTTTGTAATGTTGGAATTACTTTAGTAATTCAAATTTATTTCGTTAAGTTTTTACCGAATATGTAGCTAGTATTAATAATGTTACTGGCAACGTATAAAAATAGACACTTCAAACCAGTGGTAAAACGCAATTCCCAATGGATCATCATTTTTTACATATGATGATCCTTTTAATACGGGCTACGATTTATTCATATGAACCTATGGATTTGGAAATATATTTGTTATTCAGTACACATAATATATAGGTAGTATTTTTTATTTTATTTAATTTGTATTAAAATTTTGTCTTCAAAGGTACATTTATAAAAATGTATTTATGAAGAAATATGATTCTCACGTATTTCTTTGTTAAAAATTATTAATTTGAATTGATGTCATTGATTATTGAATTTAAAAATATATTTATATTAAAATTAAATTTATATTTTGTTATTATTTTTAATATTAATTGCATTACATAAAAATAGCATCTTGAAACCAGTTATAAAACAAAGAAAATTGTAATGATCACGATTATTACATATAATGTCTATTAAAATACCGCCTCAGAATTTTTACTATGAACCTATGTATTAGAAAATATATATATTATTAAGTACAATTTATATATAGAAAGGATTTTAAATTTTATTTACTTTAGGTAACAATTTGACTTAAAAACAACATTAATATAAATGTATTTATGAGTAAATACGATTTTCACGTATTTCTTTGTTTACAATAATTTATTTTTTATGTTGTAATTACTTTTGAATTTTAAAAAAGGAACGTAAGTCTGTTTGTATATTAACTGTAGCTATTATTTTTAATGTTACTTGCATTGTACAAAAATTTACACTTAAAACCAGTTGTAAAACTCAATTCCCAATGACTCGTCATTTATACGTATGATGTTCCTTGTAATACCGGCTCAGATTTATTCATATGAACCTATGCCTTATAAAACAGATTTGTTATTAATTGCACGTAATATAATAGACAGTATATTTTATTTGATTGCATTTAGATTAAAATATTGTCTTCAAAAGTACATTTATAAAAATATATTTTTGAAGTAACATCATTATCACGTATTTCTTATTTTAAAATAATATCTTATAATTTATTTCATTAATTATTGAATAGAAAAATATATTTATGTTAAACTAAAATTTCTATGTAGTTGTTATTGTTAAAAGTACTTGCATTTGATAAAAATTGCATCTGCAAATCAGTTATAAAACTAACACTTTCCAAAGACTCGTCATTTCGACATATAATGACCATAAAGATAGAATTTTTTTTTAATGCAAATACAATTAAGACAAATTCCTGTACAATAGTTGTAATTCATAATTAATGTATTGAATAATCAATAGGTTCATAGGATAACATCTCAAAAAGTATTTTATGGAACATCATACCTATATATCACGAGATATCTTAAAATATTTATTATATAACTGGTTGAAAGTTGCAATATTTATCTCACTTAAGGCATATTACAAACAATAGCAAAGTAGGAAGCGTAGTTAAATATATAAATGCAACAATTTACGATATAAATAATAATAAATAATTTTAAATAAATAAATACATGATAATAATGTTTTATGAAAAATAAATTATCATACTTTTCAATAAATTATCATAAATTATCGTACCTTTAGAGACAAAATTTATATGTACAGTCAATACAATTATAAATAATGTCTATATATGACGTGTACTTAATATTAAATAAATGTTTTAATCCATCGGTTGATTGGCAAACATCGTTCAAGGTATTTGAAGGAACATGAAACGTATTGATAACAAGCCATCATAAATTATTGAATTGACACTTGTTATAATACACTATTTTGATATCATGCGAGTCATATTGCGAATAGTACCTACAATAAAAGGAGAGTTTAAAATATATATATATATTTATGTCACAATTACATACAGAAATAATAATAAAAAATTAGTTATCAAGATATACATGAAAATAATGTTACCTTAATAAGTTAATTTTTATCGTTATATCTTTAACGACACAATTATTGATGTTAAGTAAATAAAATTACGAAAAATCGCTATTTATTACTTGTACTTTATAAGAAATATATTACACATAATCAACATGTAGATAAATACGATGAAATATGAAGATGTGTTTTAATTAACTTTATTTATCATATTACACAATATTTATCTAATGGAAGTCATACTCAAAACAATAGCAAAGTCGAAAACGTTGTCGCGAATAATAAATAATTTTTAACAAATCGATACATGATAATTATTTATAATGTTACATAAATTATTATAACTGTACCTTAAAAGATCGAATGGTTTTGTAATGCAAATACAATTAATAAAAATTTCGGTATAACAGTTGTTCTTCATAATTCATATCTTTCATAATCCATAAGTTGATATTTAAACATCTCCGAAGGTCTTTAATGGAAGATTCAACGCATTCATCACAAACATACAGAATGTATTTTATTTACTAAGCTTATAATACACAATTTTTATCTGATGCGATTCTTATTACAAATAATACCTAAAAAAGAAGCGTACTTTCAATTATATATATACTTTCATGTTACAATTAAATACATAAACTGTAATAAAAAATATATAATTAAGAAATACATTTAAATATGCTAACCTTAAAAATAAATGTTTATCAGTGTAAATTAAAATAACACATTTTCATGTTAAGTAATTACATCGATTATCAATCTTATTGATGTTTAGAATATAATATTTTTAACATTGCATCATTTATATACAAACATTTAAAATTAGTTGGCATTTTATATAATAAATAATTTTCAAAGTTTATTTATTATTGATGCATCGGACATTTTAATAATAGAACATTAATTATTTTTTCTTTTGTTATTAACACAAGCTGGAAAGAGACAGAAATTAATCGGTATGTAGAACACATAATTTTAAATTCATTTACCAACACACGTTAAAAAGGTTCGGAGTAGTCAAAACGTTTATCAATATTTGTTATGTTTATAATAAAACAATTTAAAAATTAACTAATTTTTAGAAATTTATTGAAAGTTTGTTTTTATTTCACAAAATTAATAGTGTTAGATTATATATTTATTATTTATGCATCGAACATTGTTAGACGATAATAGAAATGTTTCTGTCTTTTTTTAATAACACAAGCTAGAAAGAGACAACAATTTTATCGTTGTGTATGATAAGTAATTTTATCTTTATTCAATAAGACACGTCTCAAAGGTACGAAATTTTCAAGGCGGTTATTAATATTTTATATGTTTAGAATACAACTTTTTGGAAATTAAATCATATCTATACAATAATTACAACTTTATTTGCATTTTATAAAATTTATAGTGTTCGATTATTTATTTATTATTTACGCATAGCACATTTTTATACGAACATCGAAATGTTTGTGTCTTTTGTTAATAACACAAACTAGAAAGAAACGAAAAATGTTACGAACACTACTAAAAATTGTACTATTACAGAGTAACAAAACTATTACATAACTATTACAGAGTAACAAAATGCTGCAATTTTGAATTTTGGATCGGACCCCCTTCTCAGCTAGTATGGTATTTCGTAAGTGTTGTTCTTTTTTATAGTTTTGTCTAATGAGTTAGTGTTTATATCAACGTTAGTTTTGTCTTTTTTATAGTTAGTTTTTTCTTTGCGAGTTTGTTACAAAATTAAGAGGGCACAATTTAAACGATGTTTTTTCGTAAAAAAGGTCGAAAATGCGAAATATTTTTATAGTATTATTGTGCGAAAGGCACTTTTAAGGTGAGTCCACGTAGCAAGTTTAATTGACAAAATAAGTGTTTTTTGGTAACTTTTCTTAGTGACAGTGAAGTGGGGTCTGGTCGGGTGGGGTGGAGGTCCAGGGGCGAAGCCCTGGCGGGGAGTTCGGGGGGCGGAGCCCCCCGCCACAGACTGAAAGGTAGTCCTCAGAAGAATCAAAATTCATTTCTACTCGAAGAGGAGGGCCACAGGTGAAGGGTTAACATCTATAAAAGATGTGTGACAACTGACCGCAGACCTCAGATGCGAGCCAACGAGTGTCAGCTCACTTACCCC
>JABFPR010000249.1:0-11585 GCA_022817345.1 Neoscelio sp. ZL-2020
TCTTTCAATTTTTAAAATATTATGTTATACATTATTAATTAAATCATTAAAAAAATTTTAATTGAATCATTTTAGTAACACATAAGTACTTCGAAAAAATTCAAAAATAATGTTATTTCTTATAAATGTAAATAATTTAAAGCTCATTATAATTAGTAATTAAATAATAATATTTAAACAAACCCTAACCAATCCTTGTGATTGGAGATGATGATATTGTTTAATAATCATGGTCATGAGGATTGTTTTGAAGAGCAAAACACATGTCTCTCTGACATTTAAAATCTTTCATATTTAGCATGTGTAAAGAACTCGGGGATGCGATAAGGGGTGGCTCAGTCGTTTTTATCGCTAAATCTGCTTTCACTCCTGTTGCAAGAAGTGAGACAAGGTGATTGCAGATCATGTAAAAATAAATTGTTACAACGATAATTAATCCTGATTCAGAAAATATATTATTAGTAATGAGATGATTCATAATATTTTATGCTTCAGTAAAATAATAAAAACAGTTCAAATTTGGAATCTTAAATATGCGGCTCTGAGCACAAGAACGTCTTTAATAAATATGTGAATAGAATTATAAAATTTCTTATATCTGAAAATATCTATGATATATCTGAAATAATATCTATGATTATTAAAATTTAAAATCTATTAATATTACTTATATTCATTATCAGATGCAGACGAAGATTATCTCAAACAATTAGAAATGGAGAACAAAAGATGTATGAAACTTTCTAAAAAATACAATAGTCTTTCTTTCGGAAAAGCGAGTAGAAACCGTTAGTAAATTATCCTTAACAATTTTTATGAAATCATAATAACCATTTTAATAAATTAACATAATATATTTTTGTTTATATTCAAGAATGCTACCAATATGAATCAAAAGCATGTGGGGACGGAATATACATTATTGGTGGAGAACCTGTAGGCCCTAAAGAATTTGGTCATACAGCAGCAGTTGGTTTTTACGATACAGATGATAACATAATTAAATGGAGTTGTGGTGGGACTATCATTTCTGAAAAATTTGTGCTTACTGCAGCGCATTGCCTTTTTAGTATTCAATGGTAAACAATTTAATAATACCATTAAAGACAACAAATATTATATAAAGAATAATTCAAAATCCATGTTTATAATTCGTATTTGATCTGTTCAGGGTCCCGTCTTCTTTGGTGAGATGTGGAAACCACAACCTGAAAGAAGATGGCGATGGAATGCCTCAAACTTATAGAGTTGTTGAAAGAATTAAATATCCTTCATACAGTAAAGCATCACATTATCACGATATTGCTCTTCTTAAAATAGACGGTATAATACAATTCAATAAGTGGGTCAGTCCTGCTTGCTTGTTCATGGATGATAAACCAGAAGAGTTAATTGGCAATGCTACAGCCACTGGTGGGGGTAAATTACATACAGGTATAAAGGAACAAACTTTTGATGGAAAACTTTTCTTTTTATCAAGGAAATCGCTCAAAATCTACTATTTTTATAAACTGCCTATAATTAAAGGATCACAATTTTCCATAATAGACAAATAATATTATAGCGTAATAATAAGTAGTGAGTGAAGCACACAGTAGCAAGAAGTGTGTATCAATTTTGTGTTGTTGATTTTCTGTTCAAGTACCCGTACTGGGCATGGTACATGAACATGATTGCACAGAGAATGGAGCATTTATATATAATACGATAGAAACAGCAGCAAGCAACCTGGGTCTTGATTTCGACCCACGAGACAATCGAAAGAGAAATGGAAACATTCTCTCTGCTCGACCATTATAGATTAAAAATCTGCAAATCAGCAGAAGCTGAACTATATGACCAACATATAATAAGTAAAGTACTCCACAGTCACTACATAATTATAGGATCGTGGAGGAAAAAGGGATTTCAAAGCCCTTAACGCTCGGCTTCTTAAAGTGAACGGGGTTAAACTCTGATACCGAGGGTGTCATCTTTGCCTGTCAGGATGGAGTTGTCAACACCTTGGAACGCCGCCGTGTCTGGGATGATAACATAGTGGACACTAGATGTCGATAATGTAAACAACAACCGGAGACCGGCATACATTTAATGAGCGCATGCCCAAAATTGGCGGTCTCGTCTTACATCCACGGACACAATGCGGCGTTGAGGGTGCTGTATAACCACTGCGACACCACTATGGTGTTGACGAAAACGCAGTACTGCCGTACCCTCCGGGGGATATTAAGTTTGTTGTCGAGAATGGGAGGTGCCGAATACTTTGGAACTTCCCAATCTCGACCATCAAATAACAGCTAACAAGCCGGATATCGTTCTCTTTGACAAAGAAACGATGACTATTTATGTCATAGAGTTCTCGGCTCCTACCGACATGAACGTACTTGCAAGGAGGAGGAGAATCAGACAAAATATAAAGACCTCCTCTTCAATCTGCGAGGGCTGTATAAGGTCTCTGTAAAGCTCGCTGTCCTGATAATCGATGCCATGCGAGGGATGAGATCCAACTTCCACCAGGAACTGCGAATCATACCGGCTTGCCAGAAGGATTTCGAACTTGTAGAAAACGTAGAAAATAAAATATTCTTATTTTTGAATAGATAATCTAAATGTTCAACAACATAATGAAAATACCACTAGAATTTTTACAGTAGCCCCAGCCCCAACCAGACAGGTGACTGAGCGGGGGAAATTATGCACTGTTAGATTCGCCATTCAAAAATAAGAAAGTTTTATTCACGACATTTTTTCTGTAAAATCATTATTCTCAATGTTATCAACATTTATAATTTATACTTTTTCCACTTATTGCTTTTCTTATAACTTTTAAATTATCATATTTTTAAAAAATGAGTATTAAAGTTTATTATTTTAAGTTTTTATTAATGAGAATAAATTTTATTATTTTTCAACAGGAATCCAAAAATGATTCTGAACTTCCGCCTCACCCACAAAGGGAGCAGGAGAAGAATTAATTTTAGCATATTTTAATTTAGTTCTCTTGTGAATATTAAACTTGTGTTATTATCGATTTTCGATTTGATGTGTATTTCTTCAGATAATTAACCGTTGCGGAACTTTTTGTTCACTCTATATATTGATATATAATAATAATATAATATTATAATTTTATTTAAGGCCGATATAATGGGATCATAATCAGCTGTTGGAAATTAGGTTTTATTCAAGTACACTCTTAGAAATATAAATCTTGATTCCATAATTCAAGTGTTATATTAAGAATGAGCAAGGACACAAAATTGTAAATATCAATATTGGAAGAAGATAAAATGCACTACATTTTTCATTTCCAATGTTCCAATGTGATATTTATAATTTAGTGTTCTTGATCATTCTAACCACAACACTTGAATTCTTCAAGATTTATATTTATATAACCAAGATTTATTTTTCTAAGAGTTATAACGTGGCGGTGCCATCTGATGAGCAGCTTCGGCTCTCAACTCAAAATTTTTCCGTTCTTTGTTGCTGCAACCTCAAAATTTTCGCCACAAACAACCAAAAAAACTTGCATGCGAAGTTAAGAGAAAGTTTTAAATGTTGCTGAAAATTTTCAAACACAGAAAAATATTTGCCATATGAGGCATTGCTGCAACGTTATTAGAAGTTACAGAACACTCAGCATCGATAGATTTAAGAATATATTTGTGCTATAAATAGTTACATGAACGTTGGTGGTAGTCACTATAATCACTATTCTTCACACATTGTTATATTCTCAAGACAGATGTATATATAGGGTGTCCCAAAATTCACGCAAGATTTGAATGTAGCGCCATTTGCGCGGTAAAGTATTGCCAACGAAAAAAAGTCAGCGTGACAGCTGACAGTTCACGGTTATTAAAAATAGTGCGCAACAACGCATTTTCATTGTTGAGCAATATTTTAAAAATAATTAACGTTTGGCAGCTACAGTTCGCGATTACTTCTTGCGTGAATTTTGGGACACCCTATAGATACTGTACATCTAAAATTTACTGTTTGTATTTCGGAAGCCTGTCTAAACAATTTTAAATCTGTGTTACATTTTCACTGGTTTTTTTGAAGTTACATTTGTAGATTGTTTATACATTTTGTTTTTATATATCACTTATAAGTGTTTGTACCAGTTCTTGTATCTTTCAATTTTTCTTTTGTTATTATTCCGATTTATTACTTGTCTAGATGTTACTCGATTAAGACTTGTATCAATTATCAATAAAACTCTTGATGTTGACTCAACTCTATCAGAATAACAACTTTGTAACCCACACAAATAAAGAATTAACAGAACAATAAAACATATTTATAATTCAAATCGAATAAACTTATAACTTAATATTAATTAACTTTTTTCAATTATACAATCTCTACAATGTGACTGACTCGTAATCGATAACCATAAAAAATCTTTTATAGCACGTTTGACACATTTGTAAAATAATTTACTTTACAGAATATTTATAAACGCCATGTTGGAACAGCAATTTTGTACTTGGTCATTTTAAAAGTTGTATTCATATTCAGTAACCACGAAATACCTTTTATACTAGGTTTAATACTAAATAGTAAAATAATTAGTAAAATAATTAATTTATTAAATAATGATGACTGCCATATTGAAGGTCATTTTGTATTTTGCAGTTTTAACTTCAGAAGTGAATTTATAGTCAACGACTTCTCGCGACTTTTCATAGTTGATACAACTATGTTTTCATTATTTAAGGGGGAACGACAGGGTAACGACCAATAATAATTTAGAAATTGGTGTGTCAAAACAGCTAACATTGAACATTATTTAAGCACCTTTTTATTATAAAATATGTATTTTAAATAAATGTCTCTGCAATATGACCCGTTTCATCCAATATGCACGTCAGACATGAATTCCTGGTTATTCATTTAAATTGTCACCTAATAATCTGTAAATCAAAATAGAAATACTTTTTAATCTATATTAATGTAACTTCGGTTAAACGTATCAGAGTTTGAAAAGAAGCGTTTTATGTAGAATTGTATGTAATATACGGACGTCCAAGCAAAATTTCAATATGATTTTAATTGACGAAGAAATTTGAACAACCAGTTGAAAAAACGTGGTTTCGAGAAAACCGTGTCTAAAGTTTTAAGTTTACTTCTTTCTGTTATAAAATGTTAAGAGTTAATATAATTCATCGATCCCTGACCCGTAGTTGAGTCTCTGGAAAAAATGGAAGGAAGATTTGCTGGTGCGTTTACGTGTGGGTCATCAATACTGCATCTAATTGACGAGCGCGCAATTGCTTCGCTGACACTACGTTCGTCAATCTCAATGCAAAAAGAGTGCATTCGAGGCTCAATTTTAATTCTCATTGTATCTGCTGTTTATTATATATAAAGACATGCCGTCGTTAAAAACCAAATGATAGCATTAAAGCTCACATTGCTGTTTTGCGTGAACCCACTTAAGTAACATTCCAACAATTCCAGCTTGCTCAAATCCGTGTAAATGGAATTAATAGCGTCGATGACATACTGTCGTAAAGGTTGTTTATGCTTGTATCCTTGCAAATTACCGGTAGCTATTGCGTGCTGCCAAGTGCTCCACGAACTCGCACCCTCTGGACACAAGTGATGTTTCGGTTCTTCGTCTGACGAACTTGTGATGTGAAGACGGCTCATGTGATATTGCGCATTTTTTCGACCGAGTCAGTATTTCCACAAATAGCTTTTCCGTAGCAGCTGCTAACTCGTCGATCGTTTTATTACTCAACTTGCCTCTAACTCTAAGTCCATTATATGTTTATTTCAGCTGTTGTAATCTCGTGCCCATTCGCTAGAGTACATGATTAATGCACTCTTTTTAACAAGTTATTTACCACACAGTTTCGAATCAATAACAACTATATTATAACATCATTATTTACACACATCTCACGTTCCATGTCATCAGGATCGTTTACATACAATTTACAAGCATCACGGTACGCAGGATTTATAATAACATCGATAACTTTTTGTATTTAAATCGATTAAACTGATGACACCGAATAAATAAGTGAAGCACCGTTTCATCTAAGTGCAATCGAGAAACCGTCAATCCAGGTTTTTGTCATGTTGCTTCTCTTATTAACGTTTTTCTTCGTTGGTACTTTTTGTTATGTTAGTTTCGGCTACTGTTTTCGAAACAATGCATATTGTTGTAATGCACTCAAAGTATCAAGCTACCCAGTAATTTGGGTCAGAAGAAGATGAAGAGCATCGAACAAGTTTTGACTAAGCTCAATTTAGGTATGGGATATTGAAATATACGATTAATTAATTAAGTATGTATATAATTATTTTATAATTAGTTTATGTTCCATTTATATGTAATTTGTAATAAATAATATTATATAGATATCTAAACTATATAATTTTTATAGATTTGATAATGATAATAGATGTTATCGAAACTTCACTGCACAACTATAATGTGAACAAATATATATGAAAATAATTTCAAAAAACAAATGGCAAATTTTATACACTACATACCCTAATAAATTAAACGTAATTATTTTAAGATGACGAAATAAATTTGCATGATTTATGTAATTCCATTCAATTAAATCAAGTGAAACTAATAATGTCAAACCAATGCTAACACGAAATGTGTTTACATATATTTGCAAGGCTATAATCTCATCAAATACTGTGTGAATGATACTCAGTGTACGTTAAAATATGCATGTATGAATTCGGTATGTAAATATGAAACCGGAACGTTTGTAAAGAAAATACACGTTTATTGTATGAAAATGATAAAAAATATTTTTTATCAACAGCCAAAAAAGCTGTTGCTCTTTTGAGACAAGCCAGTCATCCAGCTATTTTCGTACATTTTCGTTATAAGTAAAGCACTGCTCAGCAAGTGCGTGTCCCATCGATGTAAATAAGTAGTAATCGGGCGGAGCCAAGTCTGGTGAGTATGCCGCATTCGGAAGTATTTTCCAACTAAATGCATCAATCGTTTCCTTGACCGGTTTTGCTATGTGTGATAGTGCATTATCATGAAGCAAAATCACTGTGTGTTGCTTTTTCTGATATCCTGGTCGTTTTTCACTCAAAGCTTGATTCAAATCGATCATTCGTTGTCGGTAGCGTACAATATTAATGATTTCGCCAGATTTTAGCGGCTCATAAAAAATCACACACTTCTAATCCCACCAAACACAGAACATTGTCTTCCGTCCATAGCGATTTGGCCCTGCAGTCGATGTCGATGGTTCGCCTGGAGTTACCCATGATCTTTTACGCTTAGGATTCTCGAAATATATCCACTTCTCATCGCGTGGATCACAATTCGATGAAGAAATGACTTTCTTTTGTACCTGACGAGCAGCATTTCGCAAGTGGCTTTTCAGTTTTCCTGCTGTCTTTCATTCAGTTCATGTGGAACCCGTTTTCCCATCTTCTGGATCTTTCCCATGGCTTTCAATCGTATAGAGACGGCTTCTTATGTCACATTTAATTGATCTGCAAATTGTTGTTGCGTTTCAGCGTCATCCTCATCCAACAATGCTTGCAATTCGCTGTCTTCAAACTTTTTCGGTAGTCTTCCACGTTCTTCGTTTCTCACGTCAAAATCGCCACTTTTTAATTTTTTAAACCACTCAAAGCACTGTGATTTACCAAGAGCATGCTCACTGTAAGCTTCGACAAGCATTCGATGCGATTCTGCAGCAGTTTTCAAATGGCAACTGAAAATCAATGCTGTTCGCAAATCGTAGTTTCCAGGCACAAAATTCGACATGTTCAACGCTATTACAAACTATGCTGTTGTATGAAACTTATATTGTTGTGAGTTGAAAATCTTTGTCAGATGTCAAAACAAGAAAATGGCGCCAATGACGCGGTTTGATGGTAAATACATTGACATCTAGGGCCATCTATGGGCAAATTCCGGTTTCCTGTTTACATACCTGGTGCTATTAATAATTCTATCGTAAAAAGAATTAAAAATCCGATGAAGAATTACGATTGGATTAAGAATCCAATCACAATATCTTAGGACAATAATCTTAAAAGCTCATACGAGGGTGGCTCAATAAATCTGTGATATTTTGATTAAAACACAGGTTTTTCAACAAAAAGACGTTTCATTTTTCAACATAGTATCCTTTAAGCTCTATACACTTTGTCCAATGTTTTTCTAGTGTTTTGATCCCTTCCAAATAATAGGATTTGTCGATGTCCTCAAAATAAGCATTAGTTTCAGCGTTGATTTCATCATAGGAGCCAAATCTCTATCCGCCATGCCATTTCTTCAGATTAGGATACAGGAAATAATCGCTGAGGTCTAAATCCGGAGAATATGGCGGATGTGGTAGTAGTTCATATCTCAAATCATTCAATTCCCCATAGCGACTGCGCACGTACGGACCTTTGCATTGTCCTGGTGGAAGAGCACTTTCTTCTTGGCCAAATGCGGATGTTTTTTTTTTAAATCGTGGTTGAATCGGTCCAATAAGTTTGCATAATATTCGCAATTGATTGTTTTTCCCTTTTGGGGGTAATCAGTGTGGATTACACCACGTGCATCCCAAAAAACTGTCGCCATGACTTTGTTGACTGACAGACACACCTCGGCCTTCTTCGGCGCCGATTCGCCCCGAGAAACCCACTGTTTCGACTGCTGCTTGGTCTCTGGTATGTTGTGGTGGATCCACGTTTCGTCCACGGTTACGAAACAGCGTAAAAACTTGTCCGGACTGCAGTTGAACAACGCCAAACACTCATATGAAGATATCAACGCATCCTTTTGTAGTCAATTGAGAGCAAGCGCGGCACCTATCTTGCAAATAGCTTTCTCATGCCCAAATGATCATGCAAAATCGAAACGACCGAGCTATGTGAGATGCCTATGGTCTCTAAGATCTCGTGCACTTTCAATCTCTGGTCGCCCAACACAATATCGTGGATTTTTGCAATAGTTTCAGGTGTAGATGCCTTAATTGGGCGTTCAGAACTTTCGGCGTCACTCGTGCTTGTACGACCACAACGGAATTCAGTAAACCATTTACCATTGAAATCGATGATGCGGAGTCCGCATAGTATTTATCTAACTTATCTTTGGTTTCAGTGATGGTTTTCTGCCGCAAAAAATAATGCGTAATGAGTACACGAAATTCACTTTTTTCCATTTTCGTGAAATGTAATCTAATTTCATTGGATGTAAAACACAAACTAAATGACGCAACTAGCTTAACCTTTGACTGTAGTCCGTTTAAGGATGAATGTTAACCAGAGTAGTATTACTTTTCATGTTAAGAGGCGGGAAATTCAAAAAGTCACAGACTTATTAACCCACCCTCGTACATTCGAAATATTTAGAAAATGTTTAGAAAAACGAAAAAAGCGTTTTTTTTAATATTACCCTAATGTTCCCCCTGAACCCATTAATTCCAATGCCTAACACCGTCATGGTGTTATAAAACTTGACATTGGATTTATGTTGTAATCGAAAAGTAAGAGTAAGAAACTCGTATTTTTCTTTTTCAATTTCTAATCGTTTAAATAAATTGTATAAACAACTGGATGTTTCAAAAATAAATTAAATTTCGTTCGAAAAAGTAATGCCAAAAAATAAAAGTCATTCGGATGCTATTTTTGTAGGGACCATTTGAAGGCCATTTGAAAAATACTGTCCGAAAAGAAAAGATAAGTAGCCAGATAAAATATCTGAAAATGATAAATAAATTTTAATTAAAAAGTCATAAAATCATGTATTGTATTTGTGGCGGAATTTGCTGGTGATAAAGAGACACATCTGAGGACAATAATTGCAATGATTTTGAGCAATTCAGCAAACCGGAAATTACATTAGCAGGTGTCTTTGATTAAATCAAGGGGCAAAGAGAAGGAACTATTCCAATACAAGTATGATACAAAGAATCCAGTATCAAACATATCATTATGGTATGTCCCAGATCTTTTTTAGACAAGAGCTGTACTGAAAATGTATACAAATTGCAAATTAAAGTTAACACATATAAACTTTTATTGGACAATAATGTTAAAACCTTTGAAAGAAAACTTCTCAGCAGCGAGTTATATGGACCCTTATTTAAGAGCTCACGGCGAGCTGTGGCGAGCGAATTCCGCTCTCTCAGAGAAGCGTTATTTTTTATAACGCTTTTTGCGAACTAACTTGCAATACCAGTGTCATTTGTATCCTTCTGTCCTGTTGTCCATGCATCTAATCATTAGTTTCTATATCCGCGCACCCTTAGATAAATAAATAAATAAATAAATAAATAAATGTTACTATTATCATAAAAAAACAAACAAATTCAAAATCTACTAACAGCTTCGTAATTAGTAACTCGAAAAATTCTACAATATTAAACTTTATTGTTCTTTACGAAAAACTAATTATAACTAAATAATTACTTGTTTGGCCATAATATTGGATCCTATAGCTATTTTATATTTTAAAAATCTAATAAGAGTTTCATAATCAACAACCTAAAAACTAACAAAATATTAAGGGCGCTCAAAAACTAATGCATAACAATTTCTTTCTACGACACCAACAATACTACGCAGCTGAAATATTGAGGCGTCCTAGTTTGGACCTTTCCGTCTCTGTTGTGGGAAGTTTCAAGCTCCGCCGCCATGTAACAGTGCGGTAGCCAGTGTCGAAAATGGCGGCTGTCAGTGATGCACGTTACAAGCAGCGTGCTGTGATCGAGTTTCTGATTGCCGAGGGAGAAAGTGTCGGGAAAATCCATCAGCGTTTGTATAACGTGTACGAAACTGCCACTGTTAACCGAAGCACCGTTAGTCGATGGTCACAACGAATGAAGGTCTGCAGATGTACAGGAGGATCTCGCCGTCATGCCGCATCCACCCTACAGCCATGACTTGGCACCTTTGGATTTCCATATGTTTGGCCCTTGTTTGGAAAAATGCACTCCGTGGGATCCACTTCGAATCTCAGGACGATATTCTGTGCGCTGTGAAAAAGTGGTTTCGTGACCAAAAGCCGGTATGATACCGACAGAGCTTACATACTCTTTCGGAACGCTGGCGTCAAATCCTAGAAACGAACGGAGACTACTTTGAAAAATAATCAGTAAACCTGAAGGACGTAGCAATGCACTTCCCGAGTTGAAAAGTTGTGTGTTCCAAACTTTCAGATAAATAAATTGTTGTGCATTACTTTTCGAACTCCTCTACTACAAAGCTTCCACCATATTGGATGCGCCATTTCAAATTTTCAAAATCTGATAACAGATTTGTAATTAGCAATCTCAAAAACTTCAAAATTCATTATTCATGAAAATATGTGAGAAACGAAGTATTTGTCGCAAAAAGTTATGGATTTAAGTGGCATAAGGTTATACTACGTGCAAAAAGTTCATTTTTAGTGTTTTAGTTCATAAGTAGTTTGGAAGAATATTGTTTTTTTGTATCATATAATTTTGTACATATGTAACAGGTGGGCTGAAAAGTTCGTAGGCTGACACATAGATAGTGTTACTAAAATCAAATCCATATGATTTTTATTTAGTACTGACCTTCAAATGATACCTGTATAAATTTGATAGCTGTTGGACAAT
>JABFPR010000250.1:0-11576 GCA_022817345.1 Neoscelio sp. ZL-2020
CAGCAACTATGTGGCTATAGTTACGTTAACCATGACTTAGTCATAGTAACTATATTCTTTAGTTATTATTACTAAAAAATAACTTATCAACTATAGTTCTCTTAACGAAAAATTATTTTAGTAACCCTTGGAACTAAATTTCTAGTTCCTATTGCCATAGATGTATGTATATACTTTTAACGTAAAACGATTTTTTTAACCGGTTAAAAATAATTATTTATTTATTGTTAATAATTTATAATAAATAATATCATCATAAGTAGAAATTTTCTAAGAGTGAATGAAATTTGTTTTAATTTCTGTAAGATAAGTATTTACAATTTCAATTAAACAATAGAAAACAAATTAAGAAATAAATACCAGAATGTTGTATTAATTACATATGCTCACATTGTACGCATCATTTAAATTGTTGCATTGAGTGAAATTAAGTAAGACTAAAATATACAAATATTTTGTACATACTTATGCAATTCAAACATTACTATAAAAATTTTATAAATCGATTTATTATTATTACATTTTATACTACTCGTACATACTTTATATTTTCACGTGTATGGTAAAACTTTCGATTTTTGCAATTTTATTGCAATTCTTCAATTTAATGTTTTTAGCTCTAAGTTATAATTGGAGAAACAAATTTTCATAATAATTATTATCCGTTCATAATGAATAAATATTTTTTGCATTATCTAATAACGGAAACCGACACCTATGAAATGCTCAGTAGAAGAAAAAAATCCAAATGTAATTTTAAGTTCAGTCGATGTTTTTTAGTGAAATTTAAAAGGCATACCCATGGGGAACAGTAACCTTTAGAACATTTCTAGTTTGGATTAAATTCAACGCACGTCATAGTATTGTAAGCGTTGTAGAAAACGTAAATTACGTTTAGAAGAGTTTCTCTAAACCATCAAATGTCGCTTATTTCGAGTTAAAACATAGTGTACAAGAGGTTTCGAGTTAATGTATTGTAGATGATGAAACAACGTGTAATAAGCGTTAAAAAAATTTAACCCAAAAATATATTTGACACTTATAGATGATTAACAGTAACTTTTTTAGAACGTTACTATAATAATGTATACTTTAGAATTGTAACTAAATTGTTATCTTTATTATTATCTTTAGATTTTTATCAAAATGTTAGGTAAGTTATAAATAATTTGAATTTTAAAATATTCTAGCGATTGGAAGTTATCAATAACCTTCTATAAGTGTCAAATTTATTTGTAGATTAAATTTATTTAACGCTCACTACACATTGATTTACCATCTACAATACATAAACTTGAAGCCATGTATACATCATATTTGAATTCGAAGTAAACGACATTTGATGTTTTAGAAGAATTAAGGGGTCTATAGAAGCAAAACCGGCAATTTCCTCTTTTTGGAGTAAATGAGTTAAACTATATAAATATATATATATTCTTCATTGAGGTATATGTAATCTATTTATGAACATATTTGGTTGCAAACCCAGATAAATCGCAATTCTTCTAAACATAATTTGAACACTAGAAGTGTTCTAAACGTTACTGTTTTCTATGGGTAGTTATCAACAAGTAGTATTGCAGTGAATTATATATGTGAAGATGTGTTACATTTCAAATTTATTTCTTTGTAAAATGAAGATTCACATGTTATGATTCTTTGATCCCTTATTTCCGAAGTTGGAAAACTCTGTCCAAGTTTTTGATATAATAATGTTTGTTACATTTTTTACTGTATGAAAAAAAGTATCAGGTGTACAAATAAGTTTCCGCCGTTTTTTAACAAAAATTGGGAATTTATTGTGAAAGAACGGAACCTAATGTTTTATTCGAAGTATTGTCCATCGCTTGCCACTACTTTTTCCCATCTTTCTGGCAGCATACGGATACCGTGTTGGAAGAATGCTTCATCTTTTGAGGCTATCCACGAATCGACCTAATTTTTGGTATCTTCATGTGATGTGAAGTATTGCTCAGACAGGCCAGGCGCCATCGATCGAAATAAGTGGAAATCAGAAGGAGGAATGTCTGGTGAATACGGCGGGTGGGGTAGAACTTCCCAATTGAGTGTTTCCAAATAGGTTTTGACCGGCGCCGCAACATGTAGACGAGCATTATCATGCAGGAGAATAATTTTGTCGTGTCTGGAGTAGTAGTGTGTGCGCTTTTCCTTGAGTGCTCGACTCAATCTCATCAATTGTGTTCGGTAGACAGCCCCAGTAATGGTTTCGTTCGGTTTGAGCAACTCATAATACACGACACCAGAAACGACCGCATTTGGCGAAAATGAAGTGTTGTTTCATCAAGACAATGCACCAGTTCACACATAGTAGGTGAAACTGAAGGGTTATGGACTGACATGTGTGTGTCTGTGTTTGTATTGTCATTGTGTGTTTATGGTAGCATTATTTTCCCTAGTTTAATTTCTCCGTAGTGAGCTAATTTTGCTCTATTTTTATGTATTTTCTTTTTTTTATTTCCGTCCTTTATAACTAAATTAGAAGTGGTTGTGTCTATGATTCTGTATGGACCTTTGTAGTTATCTTCGAATTTTCCTTGCTTGTTTCCTTTCAGCTCGAATATACCAGGTGTACAAGTTTAAAACGTCTCTTTTCTTCCAAGAGATGGCGCACAAAGCCAATTCATTTTTATGTCAAACCCAAAGTGATATTTTGTAGCTATGACAGCTCTCTAAAAAACGCGATATTCGTTTGTTTGTTTACAGGTTAGTAGCAGACTTCTTTGCGGTGGTAAACATGTCGAAGTTTGATGCCAGTAAAGAGCATTTGCGGCACGTGCTGATTTTCTTGTTCAACCAAAAGAAAAAAGCATCGGAAAGTCATTGAATTCTTGTGGAAACTTACGGCGAGCTTGCTCCAACCGTCAAGACTTGCGAACGCTGATTTCAACGATTCAAAAGTGGTGATTTTAATGTCGTTGACAAAGAATGCGAAAATCGACCAAGAAAGTTTGAAGATGTCCAAATGCAAGTATTATTAGGTGCAGACGATATACAGACACAAAAAATTATGGCAAAGCAATTAAATGTCACTCAGCAAGCCGTTTCCGACGCCTGAGAGCCATGGGAAAGATACAAAAGGTTGGAAAATGGGTTCCACACAAACTCAGCGAATGACAGATGGAAAGGCAAAAACAGTGTGCGAAACGCTGCTTCTACGCCACGAAAGGAAGGGATTTTTGCATCGGATTGTGACTGGCAATGAAAAATGGATATATTTTAATAATTCCAAACGCAGAAAATCATGGGTAATGCCAGGACAACCATCGACATCGAGTGCAAGACCAGATCGCTTCGGCAAGAAGACATTGCTATGTGTGTGGTGGAATCAGAAGGATGTCGTGTACTACAAGCTTCTGAAGTCTGGTGAAACAGTTAATACCGCTACCGGCAGCAAATGATCAAACTGGTCATTTGCTGGTCAAACTGGTCAAAGACATCATTTCCGCCCTTGGTTAGGAACTCTTGCCCCACCCGCCGTATTCACCGCACTTGGCTCCTTCAGATTATCATTTGTTTTCATCGATGGGACAAGCACTGGCTGAGCAGCATTTCACAACATTCGATGAAGTGGAAGAATGGCTTGGTGAATGGTTGTTGATGATGGATGAAACTTTCTTTTAAAATGGCATCCATAAATTACCTAAAAGATGGTCAAAATGTGTAGAAAACGAGGGCCGATATTTTGAATAAGAAGTCTTTTGCTATTATTCCTAAATTATTGTGTATTTTTAATGAAAAAAACGACATTTTAAACTTGTACACCTGATGTAGTCTCCTATCGTGAAGTTAACGATGTGCACTTTTTGGTCGTAAAATTTTGTTGAGCGTTCTTTAGTGTCTTCAAGGTTTATTACGACAATAGCACTGTACTTTTGCGGTCTATGTAGTATTCGTTGTTTGTTATGGCGTCACTTTGTCTAGTTGGAAAATTACACGTGGTTCTTTGTTTCCAACCGAATACTAATTGATGTGGATTAAAGTCCGAGTCTTCGTGTTTTGAAAGATTCTAGAAATGCATTACGATGGGGGCCCACTTGCCCCATTCTTGTTCTATCGTGACATAGAATTTTAGTTAGTCAGTTAGTACTTGATGACTTCATTTCAGGTTGCCGTTCGATTGTGAATAATAAGTTGAGCATAAATAATGATCAATTAAAAAAATGTTTGTAAATTCTTTGTTTATTGTTACACGTAATCTGCAATTATGTAACAATTTTTGTCTCACATTCTATAACAGGAGTGATATCAGATTTAGAGATAAAAGCGACTGCGCCACTTGCTGATGTTGGTAGGCGATCATTCATGTAACAAAATACTAATCGGTCGCGAAATATCGCAGCCACGATTTTTCTGTACATGCCAAATATGGAAGAATTGATATGACAGAGAGACACGTGTTATGCTTTTCTAAACAAACCTCATGACCATGATTATTAACATATATCATCATGATCTCCGATCACGGGGATTGGTTAAGGTTTGTTTAGGTTTGTTTATATTATTAAAAAAATATTTTTCTTGATCGTTCACAATAGTTTTGGGGGCTTAAAATAGGCAGGTAAAATTTTTCGAAATTGTTTTAGCTACGCTGAATGCCGTCATAACTTCTAATGGGATAGCTAATGAAAATTTTGTCAATATGTCCTGTATTGTCAGTAAGTATTTATTGTCGTTTCTTCTGATTGGTAGGGAGCCATAAATGTCTAATGCTATTTTGTCGAATGCGACTTTTTGCGTGTCGGAAATTATCATTTGTATTTTTGTTTGGTACATTGTAGTTTTCTTCCTGACAGTCCATACATCTGTTAAAGCTTTGTTGTCCATTTTCTATAATACAATAAAAATTGTTCGTCAATCTAGAGTGTTTTTGTGACAACTTTCTAACCACCAAAGGTTGATTCATGGTATCCTTTGATTAATGTAGGACGAAGGTATGTAGGAGGGACTGTAATATGGTTGCGCGTAATTTAATTGTGATATGATTACGTTGTGTATTGCGTTTAAAGATATGCCATCTATTAAGTGGTGTAATATCAAGATCATATCCTATACTAATGTCTTTTATGTTAAATTTACATAAAAGGTCGAATAATACTCGGAGGCTTTTCTGTAAATTGGTCGTTAACAAAAAATTGATACATTTGATTATGAAAACTAGACGTTAATCACACATTCATTAAAACTGATAGTAGAGATAATTATAGAAAGTAATGGATGGGAATATAAAATATTAATGTAAGGGAAATCAGTGGCAGTGTTTGATAAGGTGATAATACTAAAAATACATTGGTCACAAGAAAATTACAACAAATTTGTATGTATACAGGGTGTCGCAAAGTTTGGAAACGGTGGTTTATTGCAAGAAATACACATTCAATCAAAAATTACAAAAACACGGATTCAGTAGTCGGAGTAATTTCAAAATCTTTAATAAAAACTCCCTCATTTTTCTGCATTTTTGGATTTTCTGTTGAAAATTAATAAATTTGTATTCAAGTTATTTATTAACAATAATTATTATTAGTTATTATTAATACAATAAAAAACGCACATAACGTTGGGAATAATAATTTTACAGTTAAAACATCATGAATAAAACGTTCTTATTTTTGAATAGAGAATCTAAAAATACAACAAAATTAAGATTTGAAATTTTACAGTTGCACCCGCTCCACCTAGACAGGTGCCCGAGAGGGGGCAATTATACATTTTTTAATTCTTTATTTAAAAATAAGAAAGTTTTCTTCATGACGTTTCTTCTGTAAAAGTATTATTCCCAACTTTACGAGGGTTTTTTTTTGTGTTTTTAATTTTTCGATTTGTTTATAACTTTAAACAATATCATATTTTAAAAAAGTGATTCTAAAAAAGTTTATTTTTTAAAATGAAGAATCCAAAAATGTACAAAAATTGTGGAGTTTCTATTTAAGATTCTGAAGTTATCCCCCGCCCCACACATAACGTAGGCAGTCGGCGACTGAATTGTAGCATAATTGGATAGTTTTTTTTTTTAATTTTCTCGACAAACTACCATTTCCTGACTTTTGTTACACCCTGTACCATATATCACTAACGAGTACATTAACCTTCATAAATCCACAGATTTTTTTATATGACTATATATATTAATTTAATTAAAATTAAATTTTTATTGTTATCCTTTTCAATTTGCATGTTAGGAGTGGTTTGAAAATATTTGAATTTCTTACATCGTCTTAAAGTAAAAAAACTTATATTCTTAGATATGCTATTAAAAAGTATCGCTAAGGAGACGTTGAAGTGACTTTAGCAACACATAACCTCAGAAACAGTTATCACTTTAAATAAATAGTATCATAATTTACTAAGTCAAGTAAATAGTAGCTCGAAAACACTACAATCTAACACATTTTCTGCATACAGTTATGTTATATTAAATTTCATTTTTTGAGGAAAACGTAATTGAATTTAAATTCATACATATATGCCTGGAACAAATTTGCTCAACAAATAATGTTGTTTGGATGTTGAATAAGTTTCGCTGTTTTTTTCTTGAAAATTCATGCTGTAATTTTAAAAATTAGTATACAACTTGTCACTGAAAGTATTGTCCATCTCTAGCCACAACTTTTTCCCATCGTTCTGGTAGCATATAAATTCTACGTCGGAAAAACGACCTGTCTTTTAAGGCGATCCAAGAGTAAACCCATTTTTTGGCATTATGATAAAAATGGAAGTGCTGCTCAGCCAGGCCATGTGTCATCAATCGGAACAAGAGATAATCGGTAGGGGCAATGTCTGGTAAACACGGCGGATGGGGTAGGACTTCCCATTTTAACGTTTTCAAGTAGGTTTTCACCGGTTTTGAAACATGTGGACGAACATGCTACAAAATTACTTTGTCGTATAATTGCTCGTATAGCGACCGTTTTTTCTTCAATGCTCCGCTCAAACGCATCAATTGTAATCGATAGCGATCTCCCGTGATGGTTTCGTATGCTTGGCCGGGCTTACTACATGATTTTCTATGCATAGGGTTATCGTAGTGTACCCACTTTTTATCGCCAGTCACAATACGATGCAAAAAACCTTTCCTTTTCTACTGTTGAAGCAACTGTTCACACGTGAAAAGACGCTGTTCAACGTCTCTCGGCTTCAACTCGTACGGCATTCTATGTCCTTGCTTTTGAATAATTCCTAATGTTTTCAAACGTTTAGAAACTGTTATGTGATCAACTTTTAATGTTTCTGCAAATTCAGCTAGTTTCTGACATGAGTCTTCATGAAGTAATGCCTCCTATTCTTCGTCTTCACACTTTTTCGGTGCGCCAGAGTGTTCTTTATCTTTAACATCAAAATTATTATTTTTGAAACGTCTAAACTAATCTCTGCATGTTGCTTCCAACAGAGCATTGTCGCCGTATTTCTCAACAAGAATTCTGTGTGTTTCAACTGCAGATTTTTGTTGAATAAAGTAGTGCAGTAAAATTCCCCGCAAATACACTTTTTTTACACGAAATTCGACATGTTTAACGCTGAATTTCAAGCTTGACATACACTGAATGACATACACTGAATTTCAAGCTTGCTTACAGTACTTCTTTATAGATGCGTTACCATCTTAAACTGCACGCACGCAGTTTAGGTAACGCCTTCTGTTAGACAATCAGCGAAAACTTATTCAACATCCCAATATTATTTAAACTTACTATTAAAATTGTTATTTTAAAGTTAATATTAAAATAGTTATTAATATAAAACTTGTTATTTAGATATGTGGCAGTATACACAATGTATTTTATACTATTATTTATAACTATTTCATAAATATCAGGTGTACAAATAAGTTTCCGCCGTTTGACAAAAGTTGGCGCCACCAGTAAGTTATGGTTAAAATTGTCAGATTAAACGTCATTATCGTAAGGTTGGACATCAGCCAACAACATAACCTTAAAATATTCGTGATTTTGTATCAGTATAATATATTCTTTTGTGTGCGAAAATGTCGAGTTTTGAGCCGAATAAGCGTGATTTGCGGGAACTTTTGATTTACTTCTTCAATTTAAAGAAATCTGCAGCTGAGGCGTATCAATTGCTTGTAGAAGCATATGGTGCTGCTGCCTTAAGTGAGAGATGTTGTCGTGAGTGGTTTCAAAAGTTTAAGAACGGTGAATTCGACATCGAAGACAAAGAACGTAGCGGAAGGCCGAAAGTGTACGAAGCCGTGGAATTGGAAGCATTATTGGATTCAGATTCGTGCCAAACGCAACAAGAACCATTACTGGGGCTGTCTACCGAACTCAATTGACGAGATTGAGTCGAGCACTCAAGGAAAAGCGCGCCCACTACTACTCCAGACATGACAAAGTTATTCTCCTGCATGATAATGCTCGTCCACATGTTGCGGCGCCGGTCAAAACCTATTTGGAAACACTCAATTGGGAAGTTTTACCCCACCCGCCGTATTCACCAGACATTGCTCCTTTTGATTTCCACTTGTTTCGATCGATGGCGCATAGCCTGTCTGAGCAACACTTCACATCATATGAAGATATCAAAAATTGGGTCGATTCGTGGATAGCCTCAAAAGATGAAGCATTTTTCCGACGCGGTATCCGTATGCTGCCAGAAAGATGGGAAAAAGTAGTGGCAAGCGATGGACAATACTTCGAATAAAACATTAGGTTCTGTTTTTTCACAATAAATTCCCAATTTTTGATAAAAAACGGCGGAAACTTATTCGTACACCTGATATTATACCACTGTTTATTTTATTTAGTAAATTATTATATTATTTATTTTTGTAAAAATTTTTTTTGAGGTTATATTAACATAATAACATGTTTTGTTTTAACATTTCGTCCTACGAAACTTTTGTTCGGTCAATATTAAATCATTCAAAATTCATGAAACAATAGTGGATTTTTATCCAACACCTAAATATTGTAATTATGATTCAGTCATATTGAGTCCTATCTCTCTTATAGTCAATGTTATTCCCGCCAAATTTGTCAATACGTCACTCTCTGTCAAATACAATATAATACGTATTTTCAAATTGTAATTCAATTTGTATTGACTTAGATTTTTACGATTAAAGGTTGTGATTTAGAGGTTATGTTATTAAGAGGCCACTCTAGACTTAGAAAAAAAAGTTTTTTTGGCTTAAGCGATACTTTAAGATGTCATTAGTAAGAGACAATTCGTTTTATAATAGGCAAAAAGTTTTTGACGTCTCATTTTTGCGTTGAGTCTTAGCGACTACCTGTGCACTCTGAGTACCTGCTCAGAGCTTTTGTGCGACACTCGGGTTTTATGATTCTACTTCATAGGGTAACCAAAATGCTCCTTTACCGATAATATTGTGACACTTTAAGCTTTACTTTTTCAGCACCAGATGAAACATTTCAAAATTGAACAAAAAATCATCTGTCGTGATTTGTTTTGATCAATCGTCACAAATCATGAGTGGAAAAGTGTATGAGAATCGAACAGGGGGGTGAGAAAGTTGTGGCAATAAAGGAATATTTCTTTCGAAAGGATTACAATAAAGATTTAGAACATAATAATCTTATTATTTTAGAAGTTATTCTTTTTTACACAGTTAAATACACATTTATTGTGTCTTCATTGATTTATGTGTTCTCATAAACGGAAGATTATTAAGTAATTATTAATAATAATAATACCTATTGAGGTATTGATTGTTATTTTATAAAAGGTATAAATATATTTAATTAAAAATTGTATTCGCGGTTATAGCAACTATGTAACTACAGTTACGTTAACTATATGACTTAGTCATATAGTTATAAGTAACTATATTCTTTAGTTATTATCACTACAAAATAACTTATCAACCATATATAGTTCTCATAAATGAAATATTATTTTAGTAACCGTTGGAACTACATTTTTAGTTCCTGTTGCCTTAGTTAATTCTGGGTGTAGTTACCGATAAAAATAAAAACGTAAAATGAAATAGAAAAGCATAACAGACTCATCTTATTGTAGTGTAATAATGTATTAATTTTCAATTACATTACTGTTTAATTAAATATACTTATTAATTGTAATTTTAGGTGCTGCACAAAATATCAGAAATATTGATGCCAGTTGTGTGCATTGATCCGAATAAGTTGATAAATAATCCAAACGCATTAACATTTGTTAATCAAAGCGAAAATTTAAGCTTAGGTTCTCCCGCCTTCGGTAAGTGAAACGTTAATGTAAAATATCTTATTATTCATTGACTTGGTTATCAAATAGTAACAAACATGACATTTATTTTTTATATAATGCTTTGAAAATGGTCTGGCACCTGAGATGTCAACTTGAATACCGTGAGACATTTTCCTTCACACTCGCAGCATGTCCCCATCTCAGGAGTTGCGCCATGAATGAAAAATTAAAAATAGTGGCGTGATCTATATACAAATATTTGTGCATTGATTATCAATGCAAACTGATAAGAGGAAAAGAAAAACGAAGCACAATGTGCAAATAAAATGTGTTATGTATCGTGCTCGAATGTTCTTAGGTGATAAAAATTTTAGATGTGGATAATATATTTTAAACCATGCATAAACGATTCAAACTTGATTTCAGTCAAAAACAATATTTTATTATCTAAGATTTGTATGTGATTTTATATTTATTTATTTCTTATTAACATTTGTAAATAATTGGAAATATATTATAAATATATAAAATATGTAAAATTTTAGATCACATACAAATCTTAGATATAATAAAATAATTCATAAATTAAAACTTTCAGTTTATCACCATTCTATAAAATTTAGATTACAATATAAATTATTTAATACACTTTGTATTAAAAGATTGTCATCATGGAAATTATAAGTATTAATGTGGTAAGATATTCTAATTTGAGAATACATATTTCGTTTTCCAATTTTTTGGACCATCACATTTATTGACATATTTAAAAACAAATTAGCTTTACCGATTTTTCGAAACGTACCATCGTTTGTAAAGGCTATCGAAATATACTGTATTTAGAAATATTTATAAAATACTTATAACTTGTACAAAATAATAATAAAAAATAATAAAAATACTTTGAAAATGTTTAATTTTCTCTTTAGTATTATTTATTTACTATAACAAACTCGTCAAGAATCATATGCAACAAACGTAAATTATTTCGAACCAATATAAATTCAAAAATTGTATTACGTTTCCTCAAGAACTCTTATGAAATTTTAAATATTGCTTTTGACTGAAATCAAATATTTGAACCAATCCATTACACAGGAAAAAATAAATATGCTGGTCCAACATAGAAATATGTCAAACCAACATATTTTGTATGCTGGTTTCGCATATAAAACAATATTGACATTTTGAAGTTAGTTTTTTATACATTCTACCCTAAAAATATGTATAGCACGATCTAAAAAGCATAATTAAGGGGGTAGTACATTCTGGACGCCTGAAAAATAGGTGATTTTTGCAATTTTTTATGGGGGTAAAATGAAAAGATACGGTAAATCTGATTATACAGTTTTATTGAATACACATTTATCTTCAAAAATGAATTCTTTTGTATC
>JABFPR010000251.1:0-11574 GCA_022817345.1 Neoscelio sp. ZL-2020
TTATTTTTGTATATTGTATTCGACGACTGCGTGAGTTTGTAAGGGAGAAGGGTGCGTTGCGAAGATGTAAGAGCGTTTAGATTTTAAGATGTTGGTTTTGTAAAAGTCAATCCGGACTGAAAACGGAAAAAATTGTAAGCCTAAGGCAAAATTTTGAAAATAAAAAGTATGTAGTAGTATATACGGTTTATTTAAGAATATATTTTTAATCACCCGTTTGACTAGCAACCACTGCTGGAACATCCTTAATAAATAAATTAGTGTACATCCGTGATTTCTGTTATTATTTTGTTTGATATTTGTCAATAAACATGGTCATGAGGTTTGTTTAGAAGATCAAAATACATATATCTCTCTAACATGTCAAGTCTTTCATATTTGCGAGAACGATCGCCTACCACCCTCGGTGGGTGGCGCAGTCGTTTTTTATCGTTAAATCTGCTTTCACTCCTGTTGCAGAAAGTGAGACATGGTGATTGCAGATCATGTGTGATCTGCAATAGAAATCGTCAAACACTATACGAAGTGTTTGACAGGTACACCTGTCGCTTGCAACAGGTGTACCTGTTGCGAGTTCAGCCTCTCATATTTTAGCAACAAAAACCAGAATTTCATTAGCAGTAATCACTTTTAACCTTGTACTTAAAATTGTGAGAACGGCCAACATAATTCATGAGATACAATTATGAAACTTTATCATAGTCTCGTGGCTAGTGTATTATTATACTAAGTGTAAATTTAGGGTCTACGTCATTACGATGAACGTGAGATAATACAATCTACACTGAAAGAAAAGATGCACGAAAATTTACAACGTTTACAACGATATCTGTGATGCTAATGGTAAAGTTAGAGTAAATGAAAAACAGTCAGTACAAAATAAAATATATTCTACAATGTTAATAACTGAAAGCAGTAAATCTCACATTGTAATTTTTAAGGATTTTAGTTTCACTGTTTCACGCGAAGCGCATTGCACTGCTTGCCATCCATCGGTGTGTGTACATGTAGTACTTTAAATGAAGGTGTATGTCAGCAGCTTTGCCGAGGATCAAACGATCGTCTTGTTAAGCGAAATTTGATAAGTCAATATTTGGCTGGATGACCGCAAGTGGAAATATTCATAGTCTGTGTCTGGGCTTAGTTTTTTGTTGCTCGAGTAATAATTTTAACAACGTATAAACCTAATTTCATCAACTTTTAGGTTATAATCATAGGTATTATAGTAAATGTTGTTATAAGCGTGCATAATTTCTCTCCGTGTGTACCTAGTAACAAATTTTCCATTCATGGAACATATATAATCATTAATGGCCATACATGACCCATACATAGTCATGTATTGATTTTTACCATTCATCGTCATGTATGTAATATTCTATTCATTACCATACATACTGTACATCCATCCTTATTTCTTAAATAGGAGAAGTACGTATAGTTATCAATCCCAAAGTCGGTGAATCGTCCAATCCCTAAATCATAGTTGATCGTACTCATCATGTCTTAAATGAAAGAAGTAAGTTCAAGTAACAATCAAATACGTGTCCATACATCATCATACATGACCATTCATGACCATACATACCATACATGAACATACTTAATCATACATAACTGCTTATGAATTCATAAATGGTCTTGTATAGATTCATATATGGTCCCATGTGGCTCCATAAATGTCATAAATTTAATTTCAAAATTTAAATACAAATTACAAAGAACGCTGAGAAAACGAAATTGTAAAACAGACGAAAAATTAAAACCTGTGTGATTAGTTGTATAACTTAATTTTTTTTTCTTATTGGCTATTAAAATATGCTAATGCATATGAATGGTTATTGAAATTTGAATGTTGACATTGACATTGATCGTACGATGTCACATCGTCAGTTTTACAATTTCATTTTCTCATGATATTTATGGAGTTATATATGAGACCATGTATGGACATATATGAAACCATACATGACCATGAATTAGTGGTCATGTATGGTCATGTATGAAAGTACATAGCCATGTATCGCCAAATTTAAAATACATATACATGATCACATACAGAGTGAACAAAAAGTTCCGATATGGGTAATTATCTGAAGAAATACGCATCAAATCGAAAAATTGATAAGTTTAATGTTCTCAAAAGAGCTATTCATTATGCTACATTTAAACCGCCTTTTGCCCCCTTTGTGGGCGATGTCGGGGGTAACTTCAGAATCTTAAATTAAAACCCCCCAATTTTTGAGCATGTTTGGATTCTTCGTTGGAAAGTAATATACTTTTATTCGAGTCATTTTTCAAAAATATGATAATTTTAAAAGTTATAAACAAATAAAAAAGTTAAAAATTAAATTGTAAATGCTCATAACATTGGGAATTATAAATTTACAGAAAAAATGTCATGAATAAAACTTTCTTATTTTTATGTAGAGAATCTAAAAATTTAACATAATTAGGAGAACACGACTTGAAATTTTACAGTTACCTCCATCCCACCTAGACAGATGGCTGGTGGGAGCATTTAAACACTTTTAAATTCTCTAATCAAAACTTTTATATTGATTTATTTATAACTTTTAAAATGATCATACTTTTGAAAAATGACCCCTTTCAAAGTTCACTATTTTTCAACAAATAATCCAAAAATGACGAATAATTGGGAGTTTCCATTTAAGATTCTGATATTACCTCCTTCCCAACCCACAAAGGGGGCAGGAAGTGGCTTAATTTTAGTATAATTGAATAGTTCTCTTGATAATATAAAACTTTTTTTCTTATCGTTTTTCTTATCAGTGTTCACTCTGTATGTTTCATGTATGCTGAATTTGTTCTCACGTAACTTTGCAACTGCTATTACACATTTATGTATATAATTAATATTATCATGTATAATACATCCATACAATTTTTAAAATATTCAGTTGTTATTGACATTGTTAATCAATCTATTGATTATGTGACATTTGTTGATTTAATAATAAAACCCCAATCAGGTTATTTTTACAAATTTTTCTATTTAAATATTTGCCATTTCCGTAACGTTGAACATATCGCGATTAAATATTACTAATTTTCCTAAAATACTATTATATTTCTACAGTAAAATATTTATCGTATATAAGAATCTCAAATGTTACATATTCTACCTACAATAATTAATCGGATTTATATTAATCAGTCATTAACAAGTTATGAATTTGTTAAAATTATTAATTTTATTAATGATAAAAGTGTCTCGTAATAAACGCTGAATTATTAATGAAAAGCGGGTCTAATAAGTGGAGTATATGACCCGTGATTTACCATTTCTGATCAAATTGGGTGTACGTACAATTTATCTCAAACATTAATGGCTGTTAGAACCGATCATCACAATATTCAAATTAGCTACATAAAGATATCATAAAGTCAGCTTCAATCTTAGTTTCTTATAGTTTTTAATTTCAGTTTATAGTTTTCATAATTTATTGTTTTCTCAATAATTGGAAACAATCTATAAAACTTGCTACGGCCTGATTTTAATTGCAGCGATCATGCTTTAGATTTCTAGAACTTATGTGAATGTTTAAACAAGAAAATATACTTTCTTATATATGTTTTAGGTGCACACTTATTAGCATTAATTTATTAACAACAATTAGAAACATTCTGACTTAATACAACTATTTAAATTTAAGTTTTACAACAAACAAGATTGAAACACATACTACCATAAATTGGTACAAATTTGAAATAATATTATGATTATTATTATTTAATATATAAATTATTTATATTATTCGGTATAAGTAATTTATCTTATACTATTCCGCTAAACCTAATGTGTCGCGTAATCCCTATCATATCCGTCATTAGATAGTAGGGCGTTGAACATTACACTGTCAAATGAAACAAAAAAAAAGTATTATTTTGAAAATGCATTATTTATTTTCAATATTAAATTTTTTGTAAATAACAAAAACTGTATTAGATTCATATTTAAGTTATTAAATGTATATGATTCAATGAAAATTACTTAGGTACTAATAAATATTTGCTGAGTGTTCGTGAAAATTGCGAGTACATAAAGGCTAACTGAACATGTTCATGGAATCAATATTGAATCAACGCTAAAGAAAACATTAATTCAATGCTGTGAAAACTAATGTTTCGAAAATATTGAAGCAACATTTGAACTACTGGTTACTCAGCGTTGAATCAGGTTGAATCAATATTGACGACCTTGATCTTAACATTGATTTACAACCTTGTCAATCATCGTTAAATAAATATTGAAACACCGTTGAATTAATATTGAAACTTAGCGGTTGGTCAACGTTAATACAACGGTGATTCAACGCTGAACAACTTACGTGCAAATAAAGTTGTATATAACAAATAAGAAAAATTATATATAATTGTATCTTTGTGAAAGTTGATTCAGAGTTGTATTATCGTTGAATTATCGTTGAAATTGGTAGTGGCAAATCGACCTGAGGTAAGGTATTACTTTAATTTGTTTATTAAAGTAGTTTATACTAACTTAAACCCTACTCGGCTTCATCATTTTTTGATTCTCACCCGCCATCGTGTAGTCATTCACGTTCTATTCTTTTATTAAAGGTTTGATAGATGAGATGGTTTACATCCACAATTTTACTTAGTTTCAACCTTCTAGTATACGATTAAAAAGCTAAATGGTACAATTAGTAAAGCTGTGTAATTTTGGCATATATGTGAACAAAATCACGGTAATTATAAGGTTACTTTTGGAAAATCATAAACATCCTAAAAATCATCATACGTAGGTAGCTATTTATATTTCTGGCCTAATAGTGAAAAAACAAATATTTATGATCGAAATTGGTTTTATTGTTTTTCAAAATACTCTCCATGAAGATCAATACACTGTTGCATGCATTTGAATCAATTTTCGGAGCACTTTTTCCACTCCAATTGAGGTAACTCCAAAACATGCATTTTGAATGCATCAACCGCTTCTTCGGGTGTCGAAAATCGTTGACCACGTAATTTGTTTTTGATGTGCGGGAATAAAAAGAAGTCACTGGGTGCCAAATCAGGGCTGTACGGCGAATAACCCATCAATACAATGTTTTGGCCGGTCAAAAGTTCATTTGTTTGAGCCGATGTGTGAGAACTCGCATTGTCATGATAAAGAATTATTCGGCTCTTCTTGGACTTTTTCCGAATTTCTCCGAAGACTTCTGGTAAACAAATGGTCGTGTACCATTCAGAATTGACCGTCCTACGTTGCTCTAACGCCACTGTCGTCACGTGACCGGTAATGGCGAAAAAACAGGCAACCATTTGCTTCGATGTGCTTCTTCCGCGAACAACTTTTGTTGGATTTGGCTCGTCTTGGAAGACCCATACAGTCGATTGCTGTTTTGTTTCGGGCTCATATGCATAGATCCACGATTCGTCACCTGTGTAGATGTTATACACAGCCTTTGATGCACCTTGAACGTATTTTTTCAACATTTCCTTGCACCAATCGACACGAGCCTTCTTTTGAGCGTTTGTCAGATTATGCGGGATCCAACGCGAACAAATCTTTTTTACGGCCAAATGATCATGCAATATCTTATTGATGCTAGTCATACTAATGCCCAAAGATGCCTCAATCTCACGGTATGTCACATGACATATGTGCCAGATGTTTTCTGGCACAACAACCGATTTTGGACTACTCTGACGGAATTCGTCCTGAAGCGAACGTCGGCCACGGTTGAATTAGTTATACCAGTTTTTTACAGTGCTGTAGGATGGTGCTTTATCGCCATATAAAAAATTAAGTTCATCGATGCACTCATGTCTTGATAATCCACGTCGAAAGTTATGAAAAATAATCGCACGAACATGTTCACGAGTTAATTCCATTTTTCGCCCGAGATGAATTTTTCAAGTTACTGTAAACAACAAATCGCGCTCAAATGACAAAATGTTATGAATAAGTTTATGTTCTTAAATGTCAATGTTTCCAATGGACACGTCAGATGGCACCTAGCAACACTTACTGTTGCCAAGGCCAGAAATATAAATAGCACCCCTCGTAAATAACTGATACTAAGAAGAAATTTAAATTAAATAATCATATCATTACGAAAAAATGTTTCGTTGATTTAGATTCATAATTTAATGTTATTTTTGCAACATGAATATGCCTTTTCTATGATATAAAATAAGCGGGTGCAATATGGGTATAATATAATAATATAATTTTCTGTGATTTTAATGAATTGTATTACTAATTGAGTGTGGAAAAGTAAAAATTACATCTTTATATTTATATATTCATTTTAACTACGTTTATATGAAGTGTAAATAAACTTCATTCACTTAAATAAATTACTTCATTCCTAGGAAGAAACGTCCGGAAAACTACTTCAGTCGGACGCTAAGATATTTCTATAATAACATAAATATCATATACTTTTATCAGTAATAAGTAAAAACAGTTAATATCGACGCTAATATATTGACAAAATGAAATATTATAAGAAATATACAAATACTTACTTGCATCTTTAGCACATTCATCTGCCAGGCTGGAGTTAGTCGTGCTCTGTAAATCTTTGTACCTACCGTAGCCTTTGATGACCTTTGATGACCCTAGAGCATTAGATAGGTTATTGTATTTTGACATATGTTATCTGTTATTTCTTCTACTCATATCAATATGGATTAATAATCAATGCACTGATATTTTAATCCAGATCATTTTAATATTTTAATTTTTCCAACATGATTCCAATAATATTTCTGACAAATTCATGGCACAAAATTTCACATATTTTTGACAGCTCGAAGACCTTTAAGAAGCGCTATTGCTACGTCGTATTCCCCTATGAATGAAGTTTTCTTTAAGCAAAAGTATAGGGCGCGCAGCACGTATTTTACCAACGTACGCGATACGCGAAATTTTGTTCGGCCACGAGTGACTCCTTGAGGAGTAAGAATACTTTTAAAAGATAGTAAAAGCATAAATTATATAACATTTACAAGATATTATTCCATACAGTATTTATCTGAAAACATATACTTTAAAATTTAAATATCTCAACATTTTAGAAATTGAATTAAAAGTCATTCTTCTAACTGACTTTGCAATTGTAATTATTATTACGAAAGAAACATAAATTTGTATAAATTTACAAGCAGAGAAAAGTCGATAAAAACATTTTTCACTGAATTTCACCAAATTGCATATTTTTGTAACTTTTCAAAATATGGATGTAAAATAAGTTTGCGAAACGAGTTTTAAAGTTTCAAGTCTCAACATTAAAACCTAGTTGGCTGATTTCTTGTTTTTTATTAAAGATGTAATGCGTTGTTTAAAAAATGACCAAAATGCAGAAATAACTTTAATATAGTGTAACTTGGTAGGAAAAAAGAGAGGAATTTTAAAAAGAGGTCTGAAAGAGGAAACTATACTTTCAGATGATTTTCATGAATTTTGCGAAACAAAATTTTTTCAGCTTCATACATAGCGTTAAATAGGCACATTTTACGGTAAAAGAAATGTCCTCATTTGTTGTTTCGTATTTTTCTAAGGAATTATCTTAAAACAATTGTGTATCTTTAACTTTAACTTTAACATTGACTATATTGAGTTTAAGTAATTAATTTGTTTTATTTAAACTTTATTAAGTAGGTTGAGACACGAAAAAATAGAGAATTTTGTGTTTTTATAACCCGAATGATTGATAATAGAATTAAAATGATACTAAAAAGTATTATATAATACATGATACAGATAATGGTTAAAATAAATTTCATACAATCAAAACAATGAATGAAGAATCTCATAAAAGTACTTACAATCGAAAAAGAGACTAACTTTTATGTCGTTTTTTATAAGAATAATTTGTAGATTACTATAAAATTAATCTGGAAATAGGTAATAGTACATTATGCAACAAGGGTGGAAAGTAGATGATTATCGAAGAGTGTTGTCAATCATACGAGTTAATAATTGCCTTTCTGCCCATGTTGCATACAGTACTTTTTGTAACTACTGTACGGAAGTACTGTTATTCGTGCCTGTTCAAATGGAGAAGAGTAGGTAATTTAAGATGGGGTAATAAAGTAAGCGTTTTCATCCGATCCTAGGGGCAGCGACTAAAAATCCTTATATCATTATCCCGGAAATTAAATGAGTTACTTTTCTCCCGCGGGACAAGGAGGAAAAGCATTACATTCCGTGCACGTGTTACAAAAGTATATTTATCCATTTACAGTTTAATTTTATTGTAAAATTAAAAATATTCTTTTAAATAACGGCATACAAATCTGCAATTTTTTCAATTGATTTTAACTAAGTACTTTTATACAATTTTTTATTCGTTCTTTTGATTCATAAGGAATTTGTTTTATACTATTCCTGAATCTTACGTTATATAATAGTTTACAGTAATTACTTTTATTCAATCATCAGTTTTAAACAAATACGAAATTTTGTCCTTTGTCCTTGTTCGAGTCTCAATCGCCTTAAACGAAAACGTGTTGCTTCCTTTCTAAGTTTGCACTTTTAATGCAATTGACGGATCGGACAAAACTGTTCAACAAAATCTTTTAAAACTATTTAACAATATAGGGTTCTTGCTTTAAACCCCCTTATTAAAATTTTCTCTATTATTTCATTACTTTAACATGATGCACCAAATTACATCATGTTAAAGTTGTCTCTGCATTTTAGTATTTCATAAACATCACTACATCTTTATTAAAAAATGTGATACTTGAAATCGACCAACTAGATTTGAAAGCTGAGACTTTATTAAGCTTCGAAACTCTGTTCGCAAATTAGTTTTACATTGATATTTTGCAAAGTTACAACAATTTAAATTCGGATGCATTCGATGAATAATTGTTCATTGTTTCTATTGTTTTCCGTCAAAGTATAGTATAATAATTTTCTAAATTTTACACAAAAGTATTACATATATTCCCAAAGAAAAAATAACTCATAACAATTTTTAATATTCTAATAGTAAATAACTTCCGAAGTATCTAAAATATTTATTATAAATCTATAAAAAATTAATTACTACATGAGACGTTTGAGTGTATTCCTATACCCCAAACTTGTATAGAACTAAATTCATGATGACGGTCTTTCAGAATGATTGACAAAGACGTTAAACTGGCATGACCACCACGTAAAAAAAAGATAAGATACGAGTTAACTGAGGCGACCATGCTCTCGTATATATTTACTTGTATAATAAATGAACATAAACAATGAGCCGGCTCGCATTAAGCGGATCACGAGCTGATCTGCGGCTTCTAAACTACAAGTCGGTTGTAGTTCGCGAGCCACGGGCTGACTCGTGATATTCATGGTTTCACTATTTATTGCTGCTATATTGTAACGAAAAATAGGAAAAAGGACGATTCAAAAAATATTTTGACGTATATATAATCATCTCGTGACGCTCTCCAGCAGAAATACACTAACAGGAGATGTTTTGACATTCGTTACATTTACTGAATTGAATTCATAGATCTATAATACACCGACGGAAAGAAAAAACTGACCACATTTTCGGAGACGAAAATCGGCGACTTTCAAACTGCTGTAACTTTGTTAAATATAAGTGAAAATAAATTTAATTATATTTATCTTTATTATATTTATTTTTAAATATTACTTAAATAAAAAAATTATATCTACCAGTTAATAATTCTTAATTTTTTCATTGAAAATCCACGTTTAATTTAGGAGAATGGTAAACAATGTTTCATTCAAAGTATGCGTCATCGCTAGCTATACATTTTTCCCATCTTTCCGCAAATTTGTGAATGCTTTACTAGAAAAAGCGTTCCTCTTTTGAATCGATACATTGAACAAGCCATTTCTCAACTTCTTCGTAATCGTTGAAGTGTTCCTGGGAAAGTGCGTGTGTCACTGATAAAAACAAGTGGTAGTCGGAAGGAGCAAGTTATCGTGCTGCAAATTCATTTTCCGTGCCTTCGAGCAAATTCTGATCGTTTTTCAATCAATGCATGGTTCAAATTGATCATTTGTTGTCGGTAGCGAGCGGTACTAACTGTTTCACTAGTTTTTAGTAGCTATTAGTAAATGACATTTTTCTGATTCCACCAAATGCATAGCGTTGTATTCTTACCGAAGCGATTCGGTTTTGGGATCGATGTTGATGGTTGTCCTGATGAAACCCATGACTTTTTGCGTTTCGGGTTCTCGAAATTATCCATTTTTCGTCACCAGTTACGATCCGACGCAAAAAAGACTTTCATTCAAAAAGAAGAAGCAAAAACTCGCACACCGTTTTTCGCTTTTCCATCTGTCTTTCGGTCAATTGATGTGGTGTTGATGTGATATTTTTCTGCCTTCTAGATCTTTCCCATGGCATGCAGACGATCAGAAATGGTTTGTTGACCAACATTTAACTTTTCTGCCAATTGTTTTTGAGTTTGTAAAGCATTTTCATCCAACAATGCTTGCAATTCGGCAACTTAAAATTTTTTAGATTGACCTGGGCATCCTTTGTCTTTCAAATCGAAATCACCACTTTTGAATCGTATAAACCAACACACACAAGCGTCTTGCATTGGGACATTGTCGCCGTAAGTTTCTACAAGTATACGATGGCTTTCACACGCGTTTTCCTTTTGATTGAACAAGAAAAGCAGTACATGCCGCAAATGCTCTTTATTTGGCTCAAAACTCGACATGTTTACTACGTGAAGAAAATATGATGGTAACTTGTAAACATTTAAATAACTATGGCATTTTCAAGGCTGCTGTCATAGCAACAAAATGGCTTATCAGTTAATACTATAAACCACCCCTTATTTCCTGTGCCATCACTTGAAACCTTACATCAAAGTGTGGCAACAAAACAATTCTTTCATTGTAAAATGAAATATTATTTGCACGAAAGATTTTCTCATGTCATTCATTTATTTATATATGATATCTAATATGAAATCAAGATTGCAACATGCAGGTGGTTGGCGTTAACATTATTCCCTTTTAAATATGTACATGATTTTTAATTATCGTACATTATTTTTTGATGCCGAAAAGAAAAATGAAGAAGAATCAATTTGCAACATTTATCTTTTAGTATGAAAATAAATACAATTTACCAGGTCTGTAAATATGAACCCGGAATTTGCTCATAGGTGGCCCTAGCTGTCAATGCAGATACCGTCAAACGGCGTCATTGTCGCCATTTTCTTGTTTTGACATCTGACAAAGATTTTCAACTCACAACAATAGAAGTTTCATTCGACGGCATAGTTTGTAAAGCGTTGAACATATCGAATTTTGTGCCTGGAATCTACGATTTGTGGACAGCATTGATTTTCTGTTACCATTTGAAGAAAACTGCTTCAAAATCGCATCGAATGCTTGTCGAATCTTACGGTGAACATGATCTTGGTATATCACAGTGATTTGAGTGGTTTAAAAATTCAAAAGTGGCGATTTTGACGTGAGAAACGAAGAACGTGGAAGACCACAGAAAAATTTTGAAGAAAGCAAATTGCAAGCATAGTTGGATAAGTATATTGCCCAAACCCACCACCAACTAGAGTACCCTCTTA
>JABFPR010000252.1:0-11549 GCA_022817345.1 Neoscelio sp. ZL-2020
CAGCACGGTCGCCTGATTTAGCCCCCTGCAACAATATTTTATGGGGCTATCTAAAATCACTTGTTCAGAACGATCGTTCTAGGACCCTGGCTCCCCTGAAAAACAACATTCATCAAGCTGTCGCCAACATACTCGTCGATATGCTGGAAAGAGTTGAACGAAACTTCCGAGTTCGATTAACGCAGTGTATTGAGAATAATGGACGCCATCTGCCTGATATAATCTTTAAAACTGTGTAAACATAAAATTTAAATTTTGTACTTGATGCTGTTTAAAGAATTAAACAAATATCTGCATTACTTTTTTGTATTGAATTTCTAAATAAGCAAGTTGCTATACCCCACCCTATAGTTTATCACATTATGATTTTCACAACTTATTATTTAGTTATTTAAACTGGAAGTTTAGTTATTACAAGTGTATACAATTTAGTAAATTTAACTATAGAAATACTACATAAACCACAACAACAAAAGTTTATAGTAATTATTACTAAATTACTCACTACAGTTTGAAACACTATATTTTTTAGTTATCCTGACTACATTTTCGTTATGATAACTAAAAGTCTAGTTGTTCTCCTAACAACTTAAGTAATATAGTAATTTCAACTTGATCAAATTTTTCTCAGTATGGGTAAAATTGTCGAATAGACTCGCGTAATAGTGACGCATAGAGGTCTATGAGAGGTAATTTAAAAACTTCATAGGCATCATGTTATTAAATAACATATGAATAATATAAGGGCCATTTATGGATCATATAGATTCGTGGGTTAGGGAATATTTACTGATGATGAGTACTTAAAGATATGCAGAGGGTATCTAGAAATTACGTAAGCATAATGTGGGAGTTACTTTGAGATTACGGGTGGCTTTCATTGGACTTATATAGGTCTTGTGGAGGTTACCTAGCAGTCGTTTAGCTATATCGTAGCAGTCATAGAGAAGTCATATACTGATCATATACAAGTGATATTTTAAATGATTATTCTATGAAAAAGTAGTTATTTTGTAACCGCCGAAATACAGTTTCTAGTTAAAATTTGTTTAATGTGATACCATATTTGTAACACGTGGCTTCATAAACCTCTAAGAAATCAGTATTATCATTTAGTAACAAAATACTATAAAATTAACTTCGTTACTGCCAAATTGAAGCAGCTACTTTGAATATTTTTTAAAATTTAGATTTGAATTCAGCAGCCTTAAAAACCCTAGTATATACAGTTTTATCAAAGTATAAAACTTTGTTTTGATATCTACCATAGTAAGTTACCATTTTTAATTTCTTATTTCAGATATAAATTGAAACATCTTAAAAACCGATAGAAAAATATAAATTAGATTTGTATGGTTCAAAAAAAAAATTATTAATGGATTAATTAAATAATGAAATAATATTTAGTTACTTTTAATTCAATAATGCTACTTTCCTATAATTTTCTAGCTTGTAATCAAATAATTGTTTGTTGATCAATTATAGAATAATCAATTAATAACGATCAAAATTGTATCACATACGAAATAATGTTGTAGCAAAAAGATTATATAATACCTTAAATAATATAAGGTACTGTAATTGTGGATTGTTACATATTAAAATAGAAATTTTGCCGCATAAATGGCACTTCATAGAACTGTGAGAGAGTTTCAAAGAATATCTGCAGCAAAAGCGTTCTTGAGTGGGAAAAGTCAAGAAAGAAATGTGAGTGAACAAGAGTGTAAACTGGTGCAAACTTCTTTTCTTAAGAGAATAATACCTGCGGTGGTCATTCTCTCTCGTTTCCTAACAAGACAAGTGTGTGTTTGTCTGAGATTGAAAAAGAAACAAGATGAGATTGCTAGTGTCCACACATTACGAAATATTAAAGACGGGCAAAGTGAATGAATTATTGTTAACTGTGTAAATAATACACACATGGTTGTGATTTAAAGTAGAAATGAATGAAATACAGGAAAATTATATAATTTCGTTTATTAAATTTATAATCTAGAAAATATGTTGTAAAATGTAACCTTTTAATTACAGAATATAAGGCGAGTGCGTTTAAACAGGAGACTATATGTTTATATGAAAAATTGATTTTTCATATATTTCGAACGTTAATATGAAAACGACTGACAAACTTGTCTCATTTTTGGGCCAGTTTGTCCTATTCTGAGGCACACTAGCAAATATTAAAAATTCTAATTATACGTAAGATTAAAAATATCAATAGAAATTTTAATTAGAAAATGAAAAGAAGATATTGATTATGAATAATAATTTAAGCCGGGAAAAGTGATGGTGTTTAATATATTCATACTCGTATAGTATTTTTCATATATGGTGATTCATTATTTAAACATTGAAATGACTTTCTATCATATATTGTTTTATTTTTGTATCACATGTTAACTGAAAGAGAAAATAATATAGAAACGTTTTTAATATTTAAATATTGAACCACCATATATGAACAATACTATACATACTTAAACATATTTAAGAAATATGTAAAAAGTTTTTCATTTCGATTAATTTCTTTAAGAGTTACTCCAAGTTACATTATTTCCCTTCTGTCTAAAATTGTTTTCAGACCAAGTTCAGATTTGAAAGATGTACTAACAAAAAATATGTATGATAAGCTCTAGTAACTTTAATTATTAATAATTACTTTGATCTTGAATACTTCAAATTTTTACGTTCATAAAAGTTTTAGGATAAGTATTTTGGGTAATTTATCTATATTTACCAACTTTAAGTTAATTTTCAATCTGTAAGTATAATTTTATAAAATATAGTTGATGCTTATTTTTCTAACATTTCAACGTGATTCTATAAAAACTGTGACGTAATGAGTACTTTGAAAATAATAAGATAGTATTTTTTATTTTAACAATAACTCTATGGCTTCCCATATGAACCAGTTAAATAAATTTTTGATCAAAATAGATTTAATACTAAAAGTGAAGTCACTGTTAGTTACATTTTCATTCCACAAAATATTTTAAGATCAAGTTGATTATTTTTAGAGTTATAACATTTTTAGCTAGTCATATATTTCCGGATGAAATAGTTAAGTTCACAATACAGCTTCTCTATGTAATTTGAAAAAGGTGAATGTTTTATTATAAACAACTTAACTAAAAATATTATAAGTCCTGTAAAGATTGTCGATGAAACTTAAACTAATATATTTCATTTGGTTTGACGAAATACAATATTTAATGTAGTATTTAAGTTGCTTCCCACAAAAACTATTTAAGTCCAATTTACTGTAATAACAAGTTAACTAACACATTTGTTAATAATTTAATTTAATTAAAATTAGCTTTTTGAAATTTATATAATAATAATATATTTTGTGGAATATATGTTGAAATACTACAAATTATTTTCTAACATACAAATGTCAATATCTCAAAAATCGTGTACACTTATCTGGTACTTACGGGAAATCATAGAATTGTTGTTGTTGTTAACATTTTATAAATATTCGTTATATTTATTTCTATTACACAATAGTAATTAAAAAAAATAAAAAACAAAATTTGTCTCAAATTTCTTTCATTTCTGTAAAAAAATGAAATAGGAAATTGTCACAAAAAACAGTATAATCCTAAATTAAATAGGCAAAATTCGAAAATATTACGCATGTACTGATTATTAAGGGGATCACACTAATGAAAAAATAAGTTCTTATTAAATTAATCATAGCACCTTAAATGTTTATATAGAATATGAATTAATAAGATATTATAAGTGACGTAATCAGATACAATGGTGTCACTCCAACTTTTGAAACAAATATTGAATATTCGAAAAAAAAATTTTTCCTTTTAAATGTAAGGAAACAAAAATTAAAAAATACTTCCTTTTAAATGTATACCAAGATTCAGGATCAAATATTAATTGTAATCATTTTAAGGGTGGATGAAATTATTATGAATATTAACTTCAAACGCAATATAAAAATAACTTATTATGTTAAGTTTAACGTAATTACGCCTCACTTTATGTGTTTATTTTATTTAAGAGAAGCTTTAGGAGAGATTTTAACGTTCGCATAATAGCAAATTTGTATGCAATAAAAATGATAAAGATTTTATAATGTTACTAATATGTCTATCGAGATATAGTTGCCCAGTAACCAGAAGCAGATTGTGGCATATTGATATATTGTGATGGAAATCATGTTTTTGAAAGAAGGCAGATTGAACAGTAGATGTTTTAATCTGTCTCAATATGCTCAGTGCTTGGAAGGTTATGCTAATCTGTGTTTATAGATACAAATTTAACATTATTACAATTTACATTAGTTAATCTGTGTTTCTGAATAGAAAATGTACATTATGAATAATGCACAACGTGCTCGTGTTTGAAAGGTTAATTTAATATGTATTTTCACATACAAAATCCACATTATGAATAATGTGCAATATTGTTTTCCCAAAAACATGATTGAGGAAAGTTAAAAACTGTGTAATTTTTCAATCTGAAAAAAGTCTGTCTACTTCCAGAATACCACTTTGTGTTAATGTTATAAAAATGTAACTTAATTGTGGTAATATGGATCAACAAGAAATGTTATTATATTTACAAATTTATCGTACTATTTTAGACTTTTAATTTGGGAATAATTAGAATTTTATTGCGTAGTACGTTATACTTTCTTGTACAATGGTCTATTTCTTCTCAAGCATTTAACTTATTTAACGAGCTTATTTGACGAGTTTTCGAACTTGTTGGTTTAGTTTTCCACATCATTGTAACTAAATTATGCCTTACATAAAGGCTTACTAACTTTTATTAGGCAAAAGTTTGTAAGCCTTTATGTATGGAATCTACATTAAAAGGCCATAACCTGGAATAATAGCTGTCATTCGTATTACGAGTATGAGAGTTATACACTTTTCTATGAAACGTTCATCAGTCAGTCTATCGTAAAAAAATGTATTACTTTGTCATTTAAGAAATATTAATAAACCTACCATGAAATCTCAATTGTTGACCTTCTGCTAGAGCAGATTGATAGAAACACAAGGGACCTTGCCTTCTATGACAATTTTCATGTCGCGATTTATCACCTCTGGAAGCAAAGTGATATATGGTTACATTAATTGCATTTTTTATTACAAGAATTATTTCATTTCCACTGCAATTTTTCACAACTGTTTGAAGACGAGTACTAATCTATATTTTCATTAATTACTGTTTCATTTAAAATTATATGTGTCTTGTATTTACAAAAGAAATTATTTTAAAATAAGATTTACCGTTTCTGCATATGATTTTGAATACTACTTTTTTACAATTTTATTTCTGATCGTAAATGTTTAAAGAATTCTGAAAACTAATCATTTTGTAATCTCTATCTAATATGAATGTTATGTACTTCATGTCGCAATCGGATGAATATTTCTAATTCTGCTGCTGCAATTTTCATACTACCTGATGATTTAATATGAATTGTAGAACATTAGAAAACTTTTTATTCACAAATAGGGTCTTTCTCGATTTTTCAGAAAATATAAAAAATAATCCTCATGATGGTAAGACGTCGTATACATACTTTCTTCTAACCAAAAGTTCAGTTTGATATTAAATTATTTAATTAAATTGGCTCGAATAAATCCTCTTTTCAACGATGGAAGATAGGCGAAAAAATCCGAATTCGGAAAAATACATAAAGTATAAATACTGTTTTGTATCGGGTTGAGGAAATGAATTTAGCAAGTTCGGCGTGATCTCGCCGATTTGTCGTTAACGTTATGTTGTTGCGAAGACCATTTCAACGCAAGTAATTTAAGTTATTAAACTATTTTTACATAAATATTTGCTAAATATTTTTGTATATAGCATAATTTACATTAGACAAAAGTATCTCCAACTCAGGTGTGTTCTATCCTGAACGATAACGATCGAAATGCGTAAGGAATCCACAAATATGCGTTTATTTATTAATATTTATTTGGAAAGTTGAATTCCTTAGATTAAGCAGAAGTTATCTTCAAAATATCATTAGTAATTATAAAGTATATATTACCATTATAATTAACATGTAATAATTTATATGAATTATATTCATTTAAACTTACTACAGAAAAGTATTCCGAATAAGTCTCGAATAAAACCAAATTCAAATCAAACAAAGTTTACAGCACAAATATAAACTAAACGCATGGTTTATCTTTAAATATTGTTACAATAGTTAACAGTAGAACTACCAGAGCAGTCAATTTGACTGCTGACCTCTCTTTCCATAACATTATATGATCATTAAATCTATCTTATTCTTGAAAACGCTCGGTAGTTCTGATATTAAGAAAGAGAATAATTATGACTACTTAACAATAAAAGTTAAAATATTAACTTTTAGTGAAAACAATTTGCCATCATTATTACTGTTACTTTTGGCAGAATGTCTGATTGAGCTTTAACGAAACTTGTTGAATTCAGTTTGTGAAATCTTATTTATTTATCACCTTTAAAAGCAACAAGCTCTGAACTTGCATGTTTGCATGTGATAAAAAAATAAAATTTAAATATCTTATGACTTCAAATTGCATTTTTAATATATCAGCACCTGTTAAAATGTATTTAATGCATAATAATAATTGTATAAATTTAACTTAATTTACAAGTTAAAAAAGTTAATAATTTTTGCGGAAATACCCTATTTTGGAGTATTTTTGTTGAATTTACTTTCTCTCAAATTTAAAGCGTATACTTTGATAAATCTTCCTAATTTTATACATATTCTGTCAATCGCACAAGCGATGACATACTTTGATGGAAATGCACGTTTTAACCAGAATTCATCGCGACTAACAGCTACATTTATCAGTGATGATGGAGAAATATCCTGACTTTGTACAATCTTTGACTATATAGGCGTTGATAATTGTACGTTAAATTGTCTTGAAACTTCTCTTAAATAGATAACAATCTTACATTGTGAATGTAGTCATGTTAAAGATATGCTTTAATAGAATTATAAATATTTTTAAACTACATTTAGTTTCAATATTCAGAGAAAATTCCCCTATACAATTTGAAATATTTGATCTTGAAACTTGGTATATCTTTGAAAAGAAATATTATCATTTCAGATGTTTTCTTAAATATCAACCTAAACTATTTTTTAAAATTATATTCTTTGTAATTTAAGTGAAATATAATATATATATTTATATAATTAATATTTAAACATTTATTAAATATTTTTATATAAAATGTAATTTAAAATTAATCGTCAAATTTCATTCATCAGTGCGATTAATTCAAACAATGTTTATATACAATTTTGTTTCTATCTCTTATAATTATTGAAAAAATTCACGATGCATTTTAAAATGGAACACCGTGTATATACAATTTTCAAGTGTCCACAGCTATTTTAATACATAATTAGTTTATCAGCAGAGTTTTCTTTCAGTCGTTTACCATTCTGCATATATTCATTTAATTTTGTATTGTTTCATTACATACAATAATATTTAATAAAGCTAAAACTTAAAAAGTATGGAGGTCATTCACATGGCTTTAATATTTTTTAAATAGTTTTTAAGTGAATAGTAAACCATATTTCGAGCTCTACGAAATTACGTGATGTAGTGTATGCATCATCTCTCTTTCTCGTTGTGTAATACGGATGGCACTGTAAAATTAAAAAAAATACATATTATGTAAGTTTATTCTTTTACTTTATAATTACAGTTCTGTTAATTAAGTTCACTTTGGAACAGTTCGCGATACTAATTGTGTTTATCGAAAAATATTATTATGAAAGCTGATTGACCTTTAAACACTTAATTATATCTTTACATAACACAATTCTGAAGACAAAAATACTCATTAAATTTTTGTATTAAATAAAAACAATTTTGAAATATATTATTTTCATAAAGTTGTAATATATATTGTCAAAATAGTATTAAAAATTATTACGGTCATTTTCAACAGTAAGTGATTATGGTATCAAAGCTAATTGCATAAGGTATATATATGTTCTGTTATTTAATTCATTAAAAACTGCATTTTTCCAGTAAATGTTCTGTATGAATAGATTCGTTTATTTCCATGAAAAACGCAAGCAAGTTATAAATATTTGCATGTATGAATAGACTACTGAAACTCCTTTGAAAATTCTGGCAGTTATTTAAATTCTATAATCGTACTAATATCGATTTATTACTTTTAAGAAACTCATGTACAACAGCTTATTTTCAGTAATACTCACTCTGTAATTCTAAGATGAAAAGGTTCAAATTTACGCCATTAACAATCTTGTTTGACATTGTAATTTTGATTTTCATATATTACTGACAATGTTTTACAATTTCCATTTATTACTCATGGCACATGAGTTATTCGTTTTACTCGGAATTTACATAATATTTTATTTAAAGAAAATTGTAATTTACTCGATGCTATTGTTACGATAAATATTAGTAAAATTTTAAAATTAGAATGAAATATGACATTGTAAAGTTTACAACGTGATAGTAAATATAGTAACACTTAAATAACAAATTTATTATTTCACCATATTTAACTGTTGTACGTTTTATACATTTAAAAATTAATATTTATTTTGACTTTAAATTTATATTATTGATGCAAACATTTCATGCTTAATGCAGGTAAAATATACGAAAAATAATTTTTAGGTGTTCATAATTTAGCAATTCTAGAAGTCTAAATCAATCGGTATTATTTTATTCTTCAACAATTACATTTGCATAGGGTAATAATGTCCTAGAAACTAGTGCAACATGTCAATATTTCTTATATGTAGGAAATTAGATGGCTTGTGCACAGAATATTAAGCTACCTTGTTCGTTATATGACGACTTGTAATATTTGTGTAGAGTAATATATTTTAATTGTATATATTAAAAGATAAAAAATAAGTTTTAAATAATATGTTACGAAACAAATTCAGTATAAGGTAATTGAAAATTTAGTAAAAGTGCCGAGATTTAGAAAGAAATTACAGAAATGTCATATTATAGTTATTCAACAATATTTACATTTTCGTATTATGAAAATGATTTTTCAAAAAAAAGTAAATAATATATATATAATAAAAAATAATAACCAGTAATAATCAAATTCATTTATGAGCTATGAAAAAAAAATATTGAACTTTTTGTTAATCGATTTATTAAAATCTACGTAAAATGGTACAGAAGAAAAAAAATGTCTAATATCCAGAAATATTATTAAAATGTTTTAAATAATTTATTGAAATGTTGTACTTCAAAACTGCTATGATATAATTTTGCAACTTTACATTACTTTTTAAATATAGTATTTTACTATGAGTTTTTATACATATACATCTTTTCTTGCTTTTTATAAAGAAAAGATTCTGTTAAAATGAAAAAATATAATGTGCAATGTTAGCTATTAGCAAATTAACTTTTTATGTAAATGTTCTGGAAATTCGTTAAGTTTAATTTAATTTAACGCCTGATCGAATGCCTGGATTTCGCTGCTGTTAGTTTTTTTTAGTAAAATAACAATACATTAAATTCGAGCACCGTACTAATTCAAATCCTAAAAGAAAATAACTGTACTGTAACGTTCACAAAAACGTTACTCATAATACTTATCTCGGATAGGTCCTTTTTTTTTATTTATCCTTGAGGTCCATGGCAGGAAACGGTTGTCTGCAGCAACAGGATCCCAACGACGAGGGTTCCTGAAAACATTTAAAAAGATATAATATGGAACTACATTAAATTAAAAAAAAAATTAAAAAAAAAAAAAAATATACATGTATTTAGAAATAAGAATTTAAATAAAAATAATAAAAATAAAACTCACCTCGAGTGAAGGTCCCCGGGATGAGCCCAAGACCGCACCTGAAAACATTTAAAAGAATAAGTAAAAGATAAAAAAAAAGGGAAAAAACACGAAAAAAATGAGGTTAGACGGACACAAGAATATAAAAAAAAAGGAATTGCCTTGGGTCGGACCACCACGAGTGGACCAAACCTGAAAGAAAAGAAAAATAAAATGAAATGAAATTTAATAAAATGAAAATTAGTTAAATAATAAAATAAAAAAAAAGGGGAAAAAGAAAAAAGAAACAAGACGAACACTTACCTGGAGAAAACATGGCGGCAACAGGTGACAGCTACGGCGATTTGAAATCGACGTCACTCGCGGCACGGTATCTCCGTCACACACATAGGTCTGTCGCAGTGGCGACGCCTGATTGGACAAAACTTTCTCCGTCCTCGTTCACGCCGTGGGAACGAGGGAGAGGTCCGATCAGATGACGTCGAACGACAAATATAAACTTTTTAACTTTATGAACAAAAAACAGGAGAGAACAAAAAACCAAGAGCGACAGCAGGTGGCGCTCGACCACAAGAAATGAAGGAGATACAAAATGCGACCCGGGAAAAAGGGTTGATAGCGATTTTTCCCAAAATTGGAAAATTGTGATAAAGGTAGTGTGTAGGTGTGCACGATCTAATTTTAATGAATTAAACTAGCTATTCGTCAAATTTATAAAAAAAGGGAACATACATTATTCATAACATTTTCGGGGGCTCAATACCTTCATATTTGGAATAATAAAAACTCCGTAATTCAGCATTTAGTAAAATATGTACCGTCGAAGAAGCCCATTGGTACAGAACGAGTGAGATATGAATTACATTTTTACGAAACTCTTTTGGGCAGAAAGGAATTTACAATCTAGGGAAGATGTTATTTTATCGTGAACAAGGCCACTTTTCATAAAATGAGACATTTTATTAATGATTTTTCGCATGCATAGAAATTTATCGACGCTCCAACCTATGAGAAACCATTTCCGGATCGTCATGTGATGCTTCCGGATGGAAGCTGATTGGTACGAATCGCCTTTAAAAGGCGTGCTTTTTGGCAGTTTCGTCAGTTCTTTCCGAGCCCTTAAGTCGCGAGCAGTGATCAGTGAGAAACGTTAGTAGTCGCTACGGAAGTTGGAGGTGAGTGGGGGTCTGAGGGAGAGATTGCGGGTCGGAGTTCCCGCACGAGGACTTGGTCTCTCGGACGCGACGCAGCGCTGACGTGCACAATTCCCGTTAAGGGATACAGCACGAAAAGCGCACCGAGCCTCTCCGCCAACAGTTCCCGTCAAGGGGACATTGTCGGTCGAGGTTCGCGAAGTGTCGTACGCCGGGAGAGAAAGCCTTCGGTGCCGCGGACCGACGACCCTGCGTGGGGGCCCCGGTTTTCTGGGAACGGCGCCGTGAAGTCGCACACAATTCCCGTCGAGGGATATAGTGCGAATCACGTCAGAACCTCTCCGTCGAAAGTTCCCGTTAAGGGATTATCGATCGCTGAGGATCTCTAAGCGCTGTATACCAGGGGAAGGGGCAACCGGCGCTGGGACTCTCGGTGGTCACTCCCTCTCACTCCATACCCGTGCGAGGAAGAAAGACACTAACACATTTATTATTTTCAGTGTTTCGTTTCGCCTGAAAGTTGGCATCTAATAGACTCAGTGCTTTTTATTTTGCTTTCTTGATAGTCTGTGGAAGGTAAACCCGACTCCCTTTTAT
>JABFPR010000253.1:0-11556 GCA_022817345.1 Neoscelio sp. ZL-2020
TTTCGTTTATAAATTTTAAAGTTGTTATAATTAAAAAAAATTACTTGAGTAATAGTTTATTATTTTTCAATGAAGAATCTAAAAATAGAAAAAATAGGGGAGTTTAAGAATATGAGCGTCTGAATTTTGAATTTTAACGAAATTAAATAGCCCCCTTGAAATTATTGAACTTTTGTTCTCATCACTTTTTTAATTTGACGCGTATTTTTCATGGTATTTACCGATAACATTTTAAATGGGCCACCCTGTATACAAATTATATATGAGCCATATATACATGAAAATATGTGCCATATATACTTTATATACGAATCATATACGTTATATATGATCAACAAATTAATATAAAATTTAAATATTTACACATTTTTTCAATGCATTAAAATTAATGTCAATTATTATACAATTTTACATATAATATTTTACACTCGTTTTTTAAATTGAGATTAAGTTTTTGTACACAAATATTACATAAAATCTTTAATAATATCATTTCTTTGTAAATGTTGAAACGAAAAACAATAATTAAAAATATATAATTAAGATAATATATTAATTTTCAGAATTTAATTTTAAAATGGTGTTGAAATAGTTATATTAACAACACAAATTTAAAACGTTTTAATTTTAGAGCAACATTTCTTAAAGTGTATAAAATATTATTCATTTATTGTTTTAATTAAACAGACATTAAAGATCGTCGAAGGGAATAGATACATTTTGGACGTCTTTTGATTTAATTTTAATATTAACAAATATTACTGTAATACGGTAAATAAAAAGTATAGCAAATTAATAGACATACATTAGGGAACTTATGGAAAACGTTTGAAGCATTATAAAGTACTCATGGGATACTAATGGAACATTATAGGACATATTAAGACATTGATACATGATTATAAAACATCATGAAAATCTTTTCAGTAAAACTGTGATACAGTTTAGGGACTACTCGTGTATATGTGTATCTTGAGATTTGAAGATTTGAGGTTTTTTGGAACGTTCCTAGTACATTTTAGAACTTTCTTGAAACATTATGTGACACTTATGTAACAAGTGAATACTTTTTGTAAATTATGTTTTAATTAAAGCATCCCAGAATGGGATGCATATTTATTTATATGGGAATTTACTTGTATCTCTAAAACTAGACCACTTCTCGATTAATTTTTCTAAATCTCACAGGAGTAGAAAACTTATTAATTTTATCTTCTATTAATTCATTTTATAAAATGTAAAACATCGAATTTTGTATAATTATATTAGTTATTAGTTTTCATTCAATTGTAATGGAATTTTTAAAACGATAAATATTTATTAACAATGTTAAATAATCAAATAATTATTAATAAACTAAAAATAAATTTGTTTATGGATATCCTTTATTTGATTGTCAAATAATAAAAAAAATATCTAATTTAAAGTGGGAGTCTGATGAGTGTTTTTTTTTGTCCAAATTGATGAATTAAAACAAAACTTATTCATTGCTTATACTATGATTATTCTTAATTATTGTATATTTTTGATTATGTATTTGTTGTTATTTTATATTAACATCAAACTCAATGTAACCTAAATATATGTTTTTGATGTGTACACGAAGTATGATATTACTGTATATTTACATATTATATATGCATTATGTACAAATAATGCTATTTAAACCATAACATTAAACATGTAATTTCACATTTTTTTTCTCGGGCTGCGTTTAAGACATTGAGGCAGTGTGGAGTTTTTGAGGCCGAACCACCTGCTTGCACATCGTGGACCTACTTACGCGCGGTAAACTCGGGTCGCCCTGTTCATCTGTAACGAAATTTGAGTTAAGAAGCTTAAAGTATACGAGATTGTCGAAGTAATTTGGCAAATAATTAACAAAATGGCGACAATTTTAAAAATGCATTTTTTCATCGATTTTTTAGAATTTGGCGGACTATTAAAAATAATAATTATTGATGGATTTGCTTGAGAGTGGCACAACTCCTAGAGAATTTAGTCATCTTTAATATAAACTAAAGCAAATCGAAATCGGTTTATTTGTTGTTGAGTTATCTCACCGCGCAATACAAAAAAAGTGGTTTAGAAAAAAACGCGGTTGAAGTTTTGACTATATATAAATGCATTATTATGGAGCTTACAGTCATTCTGCTGTTCTGGGGCCATGTAGCATTTGAGCAGCAATTTCTGCTGCTCAAATGCAGCAATTTCTGCTGCATTTGAGACATCCTGCGTTCTTCTATAGCCGCTCTTGCCGCTGGAGACAGCTAGTTTTCCGCCGCTCGAATCCGAAGCGCGTCGGTGTTTTTGGAGAACTGCGTTGCGTAAAGCCCCGGCGTTATTCCCATAATATTCATGGTCTTCAAAACAGACGAATAGCCTTTTTTTCGCCCAAAACTATTTTCGCCCTCCGGACAATTTTGATGTTGTTGGTTGTCGTTCGTCGAACACTTGTGTAGGTACGTTGCCCAAACTGCTTTTCTCATATCCTCCAATGAATTAGAATTCCTTCTGATCGCCAAGTCGTAATAAATCGTCAGATTCTTGATCAATTTGTCAGTCTGCTTTCTATGTCCTTTTCCTCATATGCCTTTATTTTGTTTCTTCGCATTTCTAAGACACGAACCCATTCTTTTTTCAACGTGTCCTACGCATTCTTTCTTTTCGACGACCACATCGGAATACGGCTTCAAGTCAACAAGGCCTTTAAACGTTTTGGTATCGCCGTCTCCAATATAATATTTATATTTTAAACCGAATAAATCTTGCGATCGACAAAACATCTCTTTTATGGAGTCGACCTCCATTTTACCGGCATTTCCGAAATGAGTAGCGCTGCATTCTTCTGTATGAGTACCACTCTTCAAAATCCGCAGAATCCAATGAATGTTTTTGGAACAGCAACTCTGGCAAAATTACGATTTCACTTCAACTTCTAATACTTTTTTGGAATATGTACCGATGAGTGAAGCTACACCGAATAAAGAAGAACACCAGCGTTTCTTTTAAGATCAATCGCCCAAGACCGATTAATGGATCGGTTCATTTTCTCCTTCTCTATTTTGTTCAATTTCCTCAGTGACTGCTCTCGTATGAATAATTTCAAATACAGCCTTCGAAGCGATGTACAAGTTGTCTAGGCAAATGTAGTACAATGTAGTAGTAAAGCCGACTAACATATCCATGAGCCCACAAAATAAGTTTATGCCGTGCATTCCCTGTCCTAACAGACGCATAACGAACGTAATACGACGATTAATTTCATATGCTCCATTCCACAGTGTAGACGATTCGATATGACGCACGGAATACTCACACTTTATAGTCAGTTTTAAACCAAAGCCTCGTTCAGCGGTTCGAGTGAATTTGACGTCACGGTTGCATGTTTTGCACTTCAATATAGTCGATAAAAAGTTTATCACCATCAAAAAGTTCAGAATCACGTATGAATTTCCGGGATCAATTTCGATGTCATCATAATCACTGAACTTCAACTTTTTCGTTGATGTTCTCGAGAATGTCGTATCATTTTCTGCAGTAAATTGGTATCAGTGGAATTTTTTCTTCCGCTCTATAGACTGGCGACGGTCTTTTCCCAGTTTTCTCGGCATTTTACAACGTTATCCGCGCACGTGTACTTGTTCGCGTACTGGTGACACAGATTAAACTGCACTGAGAACGTACTCTTACCTAATCAACAGTATCAGTGTATTTACCGACATTTTCTCAATGAAATAGACATACAGCGCCATCTAGTGATTTCTCAAGTCAATTTTATTATGTACAAGCATATGCAATTATGTAGCCGCCGCCAAAGAGGCAGAATCCCCGAGTGAACCGGTGCGCGCACAAAGGCCATTTTCAGGCAGGTGCATTACTTTGATCAACTGGCAAAAAAGAAAATATATGTCTTTCGAATTCGGATAAACCACTTTAGGGGCAGATTCTACACACTTCAATGTGTCAAGGACTAGTTTCTTTTGGAATACAAACAATATTGATTATTTTTTTATCGTATAATGTGCAGATATCGAATCTTGATTCATGGGAGAGTATTACTGACTATAAAAACACTTCTATTTTAAAATTATGTTTTTACAATCATGAATATTATCCTATGATGCAAAAATCGATATCTACCTATTATATATTAAAATAAAAGTAAATGACTTTCATCAACACTTCTTCACAAAAGTTTATTTTTGTAGTGAATAAAATTCTTCCATGCTTACAAAATGTCGTAATATTGTTGGAAACATTTTAATTAAATATTAAAACAATAATAATTCAAAAAACACTAACTCCGTCCCTATAGAACCGGCATTTAACGTTAAGGTCAAATTTCAATCATTAGCCACCAGTTTAGTGTAATTTAAATGATTTCTGTTAAGGTGATATGTCAGATCTAAAGTCACGGACTAGTGTCTTGACTTTTGACTATTTGATTTTTTTGCTTTAACATCTTTTTAAATATTTATAATAAAGAATTTAATAACCATCGGCATTAGTGCTACCCAATCTGCATCACCTGGAGGTTGCTTAATCAACTTTCGCACATCATTAGCCCTGAAAAGGGTTGATTTGTTTGGAAATTTATAGCTTGATCTTGATCTTCTTTGTATTATATCAAATTATAATAAGTGTTCAAAATCACCACCGTTACTCTGCAAGCATAAATGTACTCTTCTCCGCAAATTTTGTACCATATTTTCAATCATCTCAGGAGTTATCGTTGCACAAGCTGTTCTAATTCTATGCATCATATTTTCGCTAGACTTAGGCGCATTTTCATATACAGCTTTTTTAAAAAATCCCCATATGGAAAAGTCTAGCGGTGAAAGGTCCGGAGATCTAGGTGGCCAACTAACAGAGCCGGCTCTATTTATTCATCGATTTATGAATTCCCTATTTAAGAAATTTCTTACATTATGATTATAATGAGCTGGAGCTGCATCTTGTTGAAACCAGAAATTTTGCCGAACCTTGATTGGAATATTTTCAAGGTAGATAGGTAGATCATTTTCTAAAAAATGTAAGTATGTTTGACCATTATCAGTTCCATCTAAGAAATGGGGGCCAATAAATTGACCTTTGAGATCTCCTAACCACACATTCAAGCTCCAACGATTGTGGTTAAGAACTTGACGCATCTAATGTGGATTAACTGGAGACCAATAATGGTAATTGTGCCTATTTAAGCTCCCATTACTTTTAAATGTAGCCTCATCGCAAAAGCAAACCAGTAAAAAAGAAATTTTCGTTGCGTTTTAGCTGATATATGAGGTGTGTTCAAAAAAAGGTGACTTTTTATTTTTCTCGAAAAATATTTATTTATTCATCAATATCTATTTTGTCACCTTCAAAGTAATCCCTCTCAGATATAATACACTTGTGCCAGCGCTTTTTCTAAACCTCGAAGCACTCCTGATATGCGCTTTTTGGGATGGCTTTCAGCTCTTTAAGCGATGTGGTCTTTATCTCCTCAATCGCTCTTCTGGCCGCTTCCATTGGGATGATTGCGCTTTGGTTTCGACGTCATAACCATATACCCATGTTTCATCACCAGTTATGACCCTTTTGAGCACATTTGGATCGTCGTTGACGTCATTCAACATCTCCTGAGCGATGCTCATCCGACAGTTCTTTTAATCAAAATTTAGCAATTTCGGAACAAACTTGGCTGTCACACGTTTCATGCCTAAAACATCCGAAAAAATTACATGGCATGAACCAACAGATATTCGGACATCCTCAGCAACTTCTCTAATAGTGATTCGACGATTATCCATAACAATTTTATTTACTGCTTCAACGTTTTCATCGGTTGTTGACGTATTGGGGCGTCCAGGGCGGGCATCGTCATTAACCTCTTCTCGGCCTTCTGTGAAGAGCTTGTACCACTTATAAACATTTTTTTTGTTGAAAGTAGACTCGCCAAATGCCACAATCAATATTTCAAGTGCGTTCGAGCACCTAATTTCATTTTTACACAAAATTTAATACAGATACTTTGATCCATTTTTTTCGATAGCAAAAATCGCCGAGCACACCAAAACACGTCTAACCTTTCTGTCTTTCAAGAACAAACAATAAATGCGAAATGGCTGATCATGTCGTTTTTCAAAAATTTGCAACATAACAAGATAAGCTACGAAGGAATGGTTAATCAAGGAATAGATTATTACCGCTTTATCAATTGATTTTAAAATTCTTCAAATTGGAATTAATATTTTCGAAATGTAACAAGCAATAATTCAACCAATATTGTCCGGAATATTCGAATGGAGCAGAAAAATGATGGCGCCCTCTAGCGGGAGAAGAAAGCATATTTAAGAAAAATGTTTCCTACAAAAGTTATGTATTTTTTTTCGTAAAATACGAATCTGCAATAAAAAAATATGGATTTCCGTTTAAAAAATCAAAGTTAACCTTCATTTGACCTTGAAAGATGATATAAAGGTCAAGTGCAAGATCACCATCATTTAACCCCCTCGTAATCTGTCAACTTTTGTCTAAAATATTTTTCACCATCTTACTTGGTTTTCGAAATATTGCTATGATCAAGTTAAAATGGGACACCCTGTATTTAAAATAGAAATAAATATTATTTTTATTCTAAACGACACTAGTCTGTGACTTTAGATCTGACAAATCATCTTAAGTCCTGTAATGTATTTGGCAACGTTGTACTTCGTATTTATTTGCGTTTCACGTTTTTCATAGCCACGTCCTAATTAAAAATGTTTAAACGCACAATTTGTATTACATTGTTTTACATTTTATTTAACATCGCAGAACTATTTTGGAATATTTATATAATACTTTGTGTAGGATGATGCAATATTTCTGGGTAGTTGATACAATTATATACCGGACGATATCTCGGATAGTAAAAAATGTCCTTTGACAAAATCCCTATAGACGTCCAATATTTTTGAACTATTATATGAATATTATTTTAAAAACTGAATATTCCAACAATATTGTAATAATATTGAATATTCATGGGAATATTTTACAAACATTATAGGTCGCATCTTTATTAACGGGGCAGACCATTTTGAACTTCAAATAAAAACGTCATTTTCAAAATTTTGTTTCAACATTAAAACGCACAAGGAATGTAAATGCTTTTTACTGATTTTATTGTATATAAATTGGACTTCAATTTCTAATTTTTTGATGCCGATAACTGTAATAATATAGCCGATGCATCCGGTTGTGGATGCACATGTTTTGGAGCCATTTGCCAAAGAATCGCGTTGAAACTTTCATTTCCATTTTGGGTGAAACCACCTAAGCATCGTTGCAGAAAGTCATCTTTGGTCAATTCTTCGTATATTGGGCTGACTGCTTTGGAAATTTTCTCTTTCATAGCAGGTTTAGTTCGATATCCATCCAGCTGACCGGTTTCATTCGCCTTCTGTTAGGTGCACCATTTAATCCGCACGTACTGCACATTTCTTGTGCTGTGGTTTTTCATCAGAGGATATTTTATGATATAAAGTTGCCCATATATCTCTTTTCATGTTTTCCACTGATAATGAATTTCTGAAAATTGCTAATCCGTAGTAAATTGTTAATTCATGAATTAGTTTACCAGACAGTTTACCCTTTCCACCAAATTCTTTCGTTTTTTTAACGAGTGCACGAAGATATCTGCTCATTAGCTTCTGCACATGGTAGATACATTCTTTTTTTTGTACAGTGATGTCATCGTATGGTTTAGCTTCAAGAATACCTTTGAAAGTTTTGCTATCGCCATCCCCTATGTATTTACAATACTTAGTATTATGCAAACTTTCCGAACGCTAAAACATGTCGACCACAGCATCGTCTTCCATTTTTCCCGATGATCCTTCGTGATTTCGTTGGCAATTATCTTCGTGAGTTTCTTTTCATTCTTCATATTCCGCAGTGCCCTCCTTGTTTTTCCAACTGTCACAGGATTTACATATTTTGGACTTCACCACTAGGCCAATTACTTTTCCCGTGCGCCAGCCGATGAGGGTAGCGACGCCCAACAAGGAAGAAAATCCCCTCTCCTTCGATGTACCGTCACCGGAGATCGTCAGATTGCTCGATTCGCCATCCTTCTCTGATAACTGTTTCTCTTTAGCAACTGCATTCATCATCGACATGTCTTGTACGGCAGATGCGGCGATTGAAATCTAGTCAACAACTTTGGTGTAAAATGATTTAAAAACTGGATTGGGCAAACACATGAAGGCGCAAAACTTGCAAATTCCATTCAGTCCAACTCCAAGAATCCGCATAGTTAAGGTTATACATCGATTGATTTCGAATGAATGATCGATTAACGGGCACGAATTTATATACTCTGGTCCACACGTAGCGCAACAAACGGAGATTTTAAATCCCAAACCTCGAACACTAGCTTCCTGGAATCGTATGTCCGAACCGAACTTTTTACAGACAACTAATTCAGCAAGTGCAGTAAACACAGTCATAAATTCGATCAGACTTTTTGATTAATTTTGATTAATAAATTTTGTTTAATAATTTAATAATAAATTAATAAAATAAATTTTGATTAACGTTCACATTATAATAGTCTTTTAACATGCTGAGTTTTTTCGCGGCCGCAGACATTTCCTCACAATCTCTTTCCAAAGAAAACCTATTCGGAATCTTTCTTTTTCTCGAAGAAAGGAATCTCGCGCGAGAATTATTTAACCTGCTGCCTTTTTTCGTCGTGTATACTTTTTTTCATACACGTTATTTTCACAATAACTCACCACAGTCTACATCAAATATGAAAAGGAATCATACAAATGGACGGTATGCGGATGTTACAGCCTTCTATTATGTATTTATACACCATTTGCAACTAAGTTATGTCGGTAAAGGAATTTACAGCCGAGCGCGCTCAGACGCTCTCTCAGCGCGCCGGGACACTTTCAGAAAATCGCTTCTTTAACCAATAACGAAGTGCCTGGCGGACTTAGGATGAATATTGTATGAAAGTACACACCATAAGGAACATTTTAAGCAAAAAAAAAGATTTTTAAAAAATTTTTAAGTGGTCTGCCCCTTTAATATTTCATAAATATTAATAAATTCGGGTAAACTGCTTTAGGGGCAGATTATGCACACTTCAATGTGTCAAAAAATGCAATAAAAATATCGATTTTTTGAAAACAAGTTATGTACACCTCCCCTTAAGTAGGTAAAGAAAGCTAAGAAATGCATGCAAAATTGATCATCTTTATTATAAACAAGTAAGCGCATAACGCTAAAACAATATAAGCAATATTAGTCAGCTTAATAATAAAAAAATGCTTAGCCTTCAGGCCAAAGAAATAGCTAAAGAAGCGCAGAATGATGACATGCATAATTCAAGCTCAAAGAATAAGAAAAAAAATTCCTCTTTTTTCCCTCATGTTTCTAATTTAGACAGATTTTGCATTTTTTTATTAGTTTCAGGTTAACCAAGTAGTAGCTATCTGAACTTCCACAGTCGCGACACAGGACCGAAGAAGGGGAGACGTTACAAATATATCGATGTAATTTTTAATTGACTGAATTAGTTTTTAAATCACGTTAATAATGTTTACCATATGTTTCTATAAAAAATGAAATTAATCATTAATAAATTATTTCAACTAATCATAATACTAAATTAATATAGATTTTTGTAGTATTGCGAGTAAATTTTTTATTTTTTTTTAAGACATTGTTTATATTCAACAAAATTATAATGAATAGTTTATTAATTAATATTTACAAAATTAATTGTTGTAAATAGTTTTATTTGATATTAAACATATCATTATTAATTTTATTATTGATTTGCATTAATTTTCATGATCTGCAATCACCCTGTCTCACTTTCTACAACAAGAGTGAAAGCAGATTTAGCGATAAAAACGACTGCGCCACCCGCCGAGTCTGCATACGGCCTGTCAAAAGTTTCAAATCCTTCTGGCAAGCCGGTATAATTCGTAGTTCCTGATGGAAGTTGGATCTCATCCCTCCTTTGTCACCGATTATCAGGACAACGAGATTCACAGAGTAGCCCTTGCAAAGCCCCTGCAGATCGAAGAGGAGGTCTTTATATTTTGTGCGTTTCTGGTCCTCCATGACAAGTATGTTCATGTCGGTATGAGCCGAGAACTCTATGGCATAAATGAACTTCGTTTCTTTGTCAAAGAGAAGCTTGTTGGCTGTTATTTGTCGGATGGTTGAGATTGGGAAATTCTAAAGTATTGGGCACCTCCCATTCTCGACAACGGACTCAATATCCCCCGAAGCGTATGGCAGAACTGGGTTTTTATCAACACTATAGTGGTGCCGCAGATGATAATACAGCACCTTCAACGCCGAATTGTGTCTGTGGATGTAAGACGAGACGGATGTTGTTTACATTATCGACATCTAGTGTCCACTATGGTATTATTCCAGATACGGCGGCGTTCCAAGGTGTTGACAACTCAATCCTGACAGGCAAAGATCCCTCGGTCTCAGACTTTAAACCCGCTGACTTTAAGAAGCCGAACGTTAAGGGCTGTGAAAGCTCTTTTTCTTCCACGATTCTAAAATATTGACCGTGAAGTACTTTTGTAATATGTTGGTCATATAGTTCGGCTTCTTCTGCTGACTTTATGCTGGTTTTAACTTTATTATGATCGAGAAGAGAGTATGTTTCCATTTCCCTCTCGATCTTATCGCGGATCGAAGTCCAGATCGAGATTGCCCGCTGCTGTTTCTGCCGCATGATACAAAAACACTCCATTGGTTGCGCATTCATACTGATGGATTATGCGGAACAGGGGGTCCGCACTTCTCGCTATTGCGTGTGCCGTACTCAGAACAACTCCGTCGTGAAGACACATCATGTTTAGATGTCCCCGTCCTCACTGGTCTCGTCAGAGATAGACACGGGGAACGGAAGCCTACGGATGATGGCTTCCATCGCCTGTAATCACCCGGCGGGTTTTGAAGTCTAGTTCTTTGAGCTTACTTCTGGTCCACTTTATTGTGCCGAAGGTGTGATGGACCAGCGGAACGGCAAGCATGATAGTTGCGGCGACTTTGTTGTTCCGGGATAATTCTGAGAACCAGATCTTTCTCAAGAGCCGCACATATTTACCACGAAGAACCTCCTTAACTTCGTGTGTATTTTGAACGTGGCGACGTTACACGCCCAAATATTGGTAGGATTCTTTGGCGTCTAATCATTTAATGACACTTCCATCAACGAGCTCAAAGTTTTCTCCCACTTCAATTGCTCGTCCTCTTCTTATATGCAGGAGGGCACACTCGCTGCCCTGCGAAATTATTATATCGCAATGGTCTCGGATTGGTGTCACATGTATTTTTCGTCGATTTTGTAGTAGGAGGATCATATAAACATATATATATATATATATATGATGAGAGAGAGAGAAGGGGTGAGAGAGAGAGAGAGGGAGAGAGAGAGAGGGAGTGATGGAGAGAGAGGGAGTCACGACTTACAAGCAAGTCATGGACATACTGCTAACAAGTTTTAAAAGTAATCTGAATTACTTTCTTTACCTTTCTTTAATACTT
>JABFPR010000255.1:0-11505 GCA_022817345.1 Neoscelio sp. ZL-2020
GGAAAAAGTAATCTTATGGGGCGATGGCGACACAACCTTAGACCATGATAAAATCTTCATAATTGAACATTCAACAGCAATGGAGAGAAAAACTCTGAACGAAGCTAAATGCTATGCACAATCACACTCCTTCAAATTTTATTGGCTCAGGAACGGTCGAGTTTACCTGAGAAAGGACGAAAATTCTGCAATTCTATCATATCCCCGTGACATACAACAGCCCCGTCGCCCTACTCTCCCATTGTCTCTCGACCCTCATCCTCTAACGAACCAACCTTTTCCTTCTATTTAGCAATCACAGTCCTTACATCCAATATCCTGTTACGTCCTGACATGACATAACATACGGTTAAGTTGCGAATTCGAGCCAAAAGGTTCGAGTCATTGGACTCATGGAACGTCACGACGACAAACGATTGAAATACCAGGAACCGACTCGGGAAGGAATACTGAGATTAAAAAGAATTAGACATATTGACTAGGTTTATTGAATTAATGTTTATTATAATTATTTAAATGGGTTAGATACTTTTAAAAATACAAAATATTTCTTACAATATATTTTTACCAATATAAAACATTTCTTATAATATCAGGTGTACAAATGTTTCCGCCGTTTTTTATCAAAAATTGGTAATTTATTGTGAAAGAACGGAACCTAATGTTTTATTCGAAGTATTGTCCATCGCTTGCCACTACTGTTTCCCATCTTTCTGGCAGCATACGGATACAGCGTCGGAAGAATGCTTCATCTTTTGAGTCTATCCACGAATCGATCCAATGTTTGGTATCTTCGTATGAAGTGTTGCTCAGACAGGCTATGTGCCATCGATCGAAACATTTGGAAATCAGAAGGAGCAAAGTTTGGTGAATACGGCAGGTGGGGTAAAACTTCCCAATTGAGTGTTTCCAAATAGGTTTTGACCGGTGTGGCAACATGTGGACGAGCAATATCATGCAGGAGAATAACTTTGTCATGTCTGGAGTAGTAGTGGGCGCGCTTTTCCTTCAGTGCTCGACTCAATCTTATCAATTGTGTCCGCTAGACAGCCCCAGTAATGGTTTCGATCGGTTTGAGCAACTCATAATACACGACACCAAGCTGATCCCACCAAATACACAAGAATTTTTTCCCATGAATATTTGGCTTAGCTGTAGTTGTTGAAGCATAGCCAGGTGGTCCCCATGATTTCTTCCTTTTTGGATTATCATAGTGGATCCATTTTTCATCACCGGTGACTATACGGTGCTGAAAACCCTTTCGTTTATGCCTGGCAAACAGCATTTCACATCTGAAAAATCGGCGTTTAACGTTTCTCGGCGTCAGTTCATATGGAACCCAATTGCCTTCTTATTGAATCATTCACAATGATTTCAACCGATGTGAAATTGCTTGTTGAGTCACTCATAATGCAAGTGCAATTTCTTGTTGCGTTTGGTACGAATCTTGATCCAACAATGCTTCCAATTCCGCGGCATCGTACACCTTCGGCCTTGCACTACGTTCTTTGTCTTCGATGTGAAATTCACCGTTCTTAAACTTTTAAAACCACTCACGACAACTTCTCTCACTTAAGGCAGCCTCACCATATGCTTCTACAAGCAATCTATACGCCTCAGCTGCAGATTTCTTTCAATTGAATAAGTAAATCAAAAGTTCCCGCAAATGACGCTTATTCTGCTCAAAACTCGACATTTTCGCACACAAAAGAATTTATTATACTTATAAAAAATAATTAATATTTTAAGGTTATGTTGTTGACTGATGTTCACCCTTACGATGATGATGTTTACATCTGACAATTTTAACCATAACTTACTGGTGGAGCCAACTTTTGTCAAACGGCAGAAACATATTTGTACACCTTATATATTTTTACAAATATAAAATATTTCTCATAATATATTTGTACAAATATATTTTCCTATATTTTACATATACTAATCTAGAATTAGAATGTCGTGATTGTTGAACGGGTTCGTTTGAACGATAACCGTGGAAACACATTTGAACAGACAGGATCAGTGGGCTTAGAATGAACAGGAACAGTGGGAATAGAATTTTCAGGACAGAAAAGAAAAGGGAATATAATAAGTGTTAGAAATAATGGTGATTCCACATTATTTGTTTGCTCAGTTTCTTTTCGGTTATTCTGGTGGGGGTCCATTACAAAAATATAGGGGAAGAGTTTAGCATAAGGAAGATGTAGTTACAAATGTCTTTTCCTCTAGCCCATGTTCTGTTAAAATGATCAAGATCTCCATTCTCGAGATGCTTGACTTAAAATATTCATTTAATTTGATAGTATTTTTCCCATGATAGTATGATAGAAATGAAACAAGCATAGTTCTACGAACAACTTGTCATTGCAGCTCAAATACCTTGAGGAAAAATAACTATTTGGCTTTGCCTTTTTATCTCTTAATTCGTAAGATATAAAAAGGGGCTTTCTAACTGGGAATTTTTATTTAAGTCCGGTTGCTATTCGTCTTACATGTCACGTATAGATATAGGTGTATTGTGCGACAGAAAATTATTTCCAAATGTGTTTTTAAAGAAGAGAAGAAAAAATGTACGCTATGAAATTTATGTGTAAGATTCGTTCCGCCTTCTATTGGGAAAAGTTGTTTATGAGTTTTTTTTTGACCCTCTCACATTTCTTCACTGGAGAAGTAATGCGTGTTTCTTTTTAAGATATCATAAAGTTAATATATCAGTGTTTTTGGGTCATGGAAAAAAAATGAGTGGAAATACTCGTATTTTAATTTCCATGCCCTTGAAGCAAAAACTGTTTTGCTTTCTATTCCTTTTTTTAAATGTAATTCGGGTTTCGGGACTGAATAGTTCCCTATTTGGAATTTTGTATTATTTATGACTGTTTATATTATTTAAGAGGGTTCCAAGGTTTCTTTTAAACGAAACTTTTCTTCAAAAAGTATTTTTGTGTGTGTTAGCTTTTCCCATGAAGGTCAGATTGAAGTGGGTTACACGGAAATGGCATTCCGTGACAATCCATAGAAACCCTCCCGGAACCTCTTATGCCCCTACTTTCACCCAATTCTAATCCCTAATCTAAAATGGAATGAACACATATCTCCCTCTTTGATGAAGTTGCATTGGTTACGAGTAAAAATAGAAGAGGTTACTTCATAGGTATACCTACCTACAACCTCATCAAAACAGAAACGCCCGATTATCTGGCGAATGAGTTCAGATTGAAAGCTAATCTCGTCGCCAGGTTTGTGAGGATGAATGAATACCAACTGAACGTCCCATCACACCGTTCTACCACCTATCAATAATCTTTTATCGTTTCCGTGGTCAAATTATGGAACTCTTTACCCACAGACATCACTGGATCTCCCTCACTAGCGATCTTCAAAACTCGATTGAATCGTCATCTTTTATCAATACAAGTCTAGCTCGATATGACAGTGAATTTCAGTATCTGAGAATAATCTATCCATTTCCCCCCTCTAACACGCCACCTCTCTCGGCATTACTTTCTTTAAACATTTTCAAGCGCAATTAGATTCTCATAATTCACACCTCTCTAGTGTTTTGGTTTAACCCTTCATGCATGACGTCTACTGTAGTGGTCGGCTACCTCGTTTGTTATAGATATTTTGATATTCGATTGATTTCAGACATTTCTTACAATATTTTAACAAATGTACGCATGCAGGGTTAAACATTGTAATAAATAATCGTAAATATTATACCAATTTACTAATCGGCGTTATACAATTTCTATTTAACAGCCATATGGGCTCTGTGCCTTAAAGCGTTATTTATGATAAGTAAATAAATAAATAGAATGTGGCCCAAATAGCGTCGTGCATATTTTTCACCGAATCAAAATTACGACGAATTGCGAGACCATAATATATGGTAAGTTTGTCTGCCATTTTTGCAGTCAACTTGTTTCGACCTCCGATTCCCTTGTTATCTTTTTTGCATTTTCCGAGTCGTGCTCCCATTCGTTTTTGTACGTGTCCAATGCATTCCTTTTTTTGTATTTGTATTTTCTCACCATAAGGTTTCGATTCGACGGTGCCTTTGTATGTTTTTGAATCACCGTCGCCGATGTTATTCACATACTTTACACCGTACTTTTCTTCCGACCGCTTAAACATTTCGACGATTGCATCAACTTCCATTTTTCCTGCTGACCCCGTATGATTATCAGCCCACTCGTTTCCATGATCACGTTTCCACTCCTCAAATTCTTCAGTACCTTCTTTATTGCTCCAACTCTAACAAGATGTGCAGTATGCGGATTCGACAGCAACAATATCGACGATCATGTCGGAATGTACGCCAATAAGAGTACTGGCCTCGAACAATGAACTGTAGCCCAGTTTGTGCCACGTGCCATCACCGGACACTCCGAGATTTGTGTCTTGATCCTCTTCTAATAGAGTTCTTTGTTGTTCTTCATTAACTGCATATTTCATAAACACTTCAGCAACAGCTTTCGATGTTTGATGAAAGTTCTTTTGAATCACCTCGCTCGGCTTCTGGGAAAGAGGAGGCGGTAAATTCATCAAGCCACAAAATTTAGACTTTCCCTGTGCTCCGATACCCAAGCAGCACCATTTGTAAGCAGCACCAATTTTTGCACATGAATTTACTCTTACCGGTTTGAAATTCGGGCTATCTAACAACATTTTAAAACCTAATTTTGTGCCTTCAGTACAAAATTTCACATCTCAGTTACAATTTTTGCATTTTACATACTCGGCAATTTCAGTAAACACGGAAGAAAATTCCAAAATTCAATAATTCAAGTTATTATCTTCCGGCATCGGTAAATCCCCATTCACGATTTTTTCTGCATTTTCTAAACAATATGTTTCTTCGTATTTCCATGGATTTGGTATTTTCTTCTTTTTGATATTCATTCACAACATCTTTACGATATTCATTATTTTGATGAAGTTCACGGGATCCTTTTGACCTTTTCATCCTTAAAAGGAACTAATAAAATAATGAAATGCACCCCGTACAGAACACCTCCGTTGAATTGATGTCGAATTAAAGTGGATCATCCACCTTCGGGGCATAGAATCGATGCGGAATAAAGGTTCAGGGTATGTTGATTCCACACCGAATGAATGGAGAAATGTCCGCTTTCGGGGAAGTGAATCGATGTGGGCCTGGGCAACGAACTGGGATGGATTTCGGGTCGAATCAGCGTGGATTCGAGATCGAAAGCTTAAATGAATTTTAAAACTAAATTTTGATTTTGCGTTTATTTCGCAAGGATTCACACGCTGCTTTCTTCTTTCCATGACCTTCAAAACTATACAGCACAGCGACATCATACATTTGTTTAAAGGTAACTATAGTTACCTTTAAACAAATTCATTAATATATTTTTGTTAATGTATTTTTGTTTAATATAAGAAAATTATATTGTGAAATATAATATGAGCCAATGTCATCTATGCGCAGGCACATTTTGTTGCGAAAATTAGCAAGTTGTACCGAGTCAGCTATTATTAAATATAATTTAAATTCAATTAAATAAAATTCAAATAAAAGTATGATGTCATTATTCACAACATAACTGAACAAACATTTAAAAAATATTGATAACCAATAGACTCAAATTACCAGTGATATTAAAAAAATCATTAGCCTACGCCGTATTTCAATTGCCTGATACACAATCCATAATACGAATCTTTTGAAATTCCGCATTGAAATATGAATAATCAATTCTGAAACGACTCAAAATCAATCTCACTTGACCCAATTCCAGTCCAATTATTCAACTTTTCAAAGTTGAACCCCGCAAAGTATTCGCCACAAATTCAGGTCTGTGACACATCTATGAATCATCCATTGCTTAGAGTCATTATTAGTAATTGACAAATGAAAAAACGAGTACATCTAACGTCAACGATAAAAAAGACAAATAAGAAAATATTATTGAATGCAATTAACGAGACATTCCCGAGAAAACAAATATGGCAGCGTGCCGTAACTCGAGCAAAAGTAGCTTGCGTGAAACAAAGTGGTAATTGTTAATTAACGTGTAACCTGGTTACGAGTATTGTTGCGGTTGTCGGATACATAGTCATGGAAGTGATTTGTGAAATTCACTGCAAAATTAAGTAGTGTCCAAAATATTATAGCCCTTGTGAAGACGAAAAAGGCTCAACTTCGCGGAAGGAGCGAAAGAGTGTAAAGCAAGCGAAAAAGAAATCCTACACCTATGACAGAGAATTACTGCGCATTGTGCAGTATGATTCTAGTCAATACAGGACAGTGTGTTCGGAAAGTTTTCTTCGAGGTGTTGTCTTTTTCTAATGCATTTCAACTTATGTTTCTGTCACTGTTTTGGCTTGGTGCAGTCAATTTTAGAATGTATCAAAAATGTTAAATTTTGTATGTCCTGTCCTTTTCTAACTACACGAGTGGAAGAAGGATAGAAGACAAGAATAACGAATTCTAAAAGTGTAACGTCTGTGGTTAGTTAGTGGCGCTGTGGAAATGAATAACGTCTTCGAGTGACACGTTCAGAATGATTTTATAACACACGTGTCTCTCTCAGGGCTTCTGTTCTCGGGTCAATCATCATTTTGGTGATTGAAATCTGATGCAACTAATGTTAATGTAAAACAGGTTTTTGTGGCCGGCAGGCTTATCGGCGGCGCTGATCAGTTCCCATTTCGCATACTGAAGTCCAGCGTCGTTGAGCGTGGGAAGTACTCGGATTGGTGGATTACGTGGAAAACCACATAACCTTGCATGGCCTGGGGATTCGGGAATGGCCGGTCTTTTCAGCTGGGTTCGACGACCTGCGGAACCTCCCCGTCGTTCGGAAGCGACGTTAAGCCGGTTGGTCCCGTATGCATTTCACACCTACACTATACACACACACACACACCACATACACACACTTATCTCACGCATAAGTATACAGACAAGGCTTACCTCTCTAACAGTTCGTAAGAACTGACTTTTTCAATGCCTGAAGTTGATGGCCGTTTGCCATAATCTTGTGATTCTTCAACTTGAGATTCTCTCAGAAACTAGCGACATTGTTTATTGTCTGATCTAATCTATTCTGGCGTACAAAGGCAAACCTATAATAAGCCTTCACAGCCAATAAAGTCAACAACAACAACAGGTTTTTGTGTTACAGGTTATTGTAATATATATTTATTATTTTGTATTTTTATATATTTATATAAATATAAATATAATAATATTTATATTATTATGTTTTTTTTGTTATTATATATTATTATATATTTATATATGAACATACATATATGTAATATAATAAATATAAATTTAAAAAATAATAATAAACAGGTAAACAAAACAGGATAATGAAAAACGATAACATTAAAATCGTTCAGATTTTGATCACCAAAATAGTGGTTGAACTCGAGAATAGAAACCCTGGGTCGCTACTCTTGAAATCTCACGTCTTCGAAGACGTGAGAAAATTTGTACGTGAGAAAACTGGCAACGTTGTAACTTGTTATTTTGTATATATTACAACTGCAATAATAAAAACCATAAAAACTGATAAAATTAAAAAATAAAAGAAAATATAATTATAAAACAAGTATTACGAACCCTGAATATTATCGGAGAACAAGGCGAGTAAACTTAAAAACAGAATACTCAATCTAGTTAGAAAAATTGTTTATAATGATATATAGGTTAACTTTGGTAAATGTTACCTTTTATAGATTTTTTCCTTTTATTTTTATAGAAACAAATAGAGAAAAAATTAAAAATACATGACTTTCTATGTCTCTTTTTTTACAGGGCAAATATAAAAATTTACAAATTATTTTGAAATGTTAATCGCCAGTAAATTTAATTCCCCCTAACCATACTTTAATGATGTTATTATTCATATTTGTATTTAATTGTTTGTACGAGCATTTTTTAAGTTATAACAAATTTTTTAAACAATGTTTCAAAATCAACAAAGAATGCTGAAATTTGCATGACAAAATTAACTCATATTCAGAATATTAATAAAAATACAACTAACAAATCATAAATAGTTTCATAACCCGTACGACAATCTATAAAATGTTAAAAATCACTTATGATATTTTATAAATAATATTAAATAATCTCTAAAATGTAACATTTACCAATGTTAGCTTATATATCATTAAAAACAATTTATTCCAACTACGATTAAGCATTCTGTTTTTTAAATTTACTTACCTCGTTCTCTAATAATATGTAGGGTTCGAAATATTATTTTATAATTATATTTTATTATCTAATTATATCAGTTTTATGGTATTTATTATTGCAGTTGAAACAAAGCTCCCTAAAATTACTAAGATCGGAACACTCGTATTTAATACAAAAGTTACAAAAAATAACTAGTTACAACGTTGCCAGTTTTCTCAACTTCGAAACGTTTGTTGGACAAACGTTCGTGCGATGTGGCAACACTGGGAGTAAGTGACGTAAACGTTGGAAGCGTTGTAAGTGACGACAACGTCACGTCACTTACGCCCAGTGTTGCCACATCGAACGAACGTTTATCTAACAATCGTTTCGATGTCGAGAGTTTCAAAAATAGAGGTCGAGGGGGCCCAATTCTCTATCCGATGGGATCGCTTCCAATTGATTTTTGATTGGAAGTGAATCTCCTCGTCTTTCTCTTAATTATTGGTATGTCTTTATACGTTGCATGCACAAAAGAAAGGTACACATAATGGATTTAAATTAATTCAGGATTAATAATGTTACAGAATAGGCCTCGTGGATAAATAAATAATAATATTCATACAATTCTTAAAGACACTACACTCTTCATACATTTTACATGACTCACTAATAAATCACCTTAAGAGCATGCCAAACTCGATGCTGAACTCAGATTTCACCTAACCTCAAAATAAATGACTTTTTTATTTACAACAATATTACAATTTAATTTTCGTTTTCGTGCACTCGAGCACTCTTCCCAATTAATGGAAGAATGTTAGTTATTGTATAAAAGAATATAATTTTATTGCAGGCATATTAATGAAAAGTGCTAAAGAATTTTTTAATGTTGGTTAGCATGGAGTTAGTGTCTTTTGAATTATAATTGTTAAAATATTTATTTAAAATGTTTGTAACAATATTACGACAATCTGTAAGCATGGGAGAATCTTAATTACTACAAAAGTATAATTTTTCTGAAGAAGTGTTGGTGAAAATTTGTTTTACGTTTTTGTTTATCACTACAATTATTAAAAGATGCACAACTAACTTTCACCAACACTTCTTCACAAAAATTATACTTTTGTAGTGAATAAGATTCTCCCATGCTTACAGATTGTCGTAATATTGTTACAAACATTTTAAGTAAATATTTTAACAATTATGATTCAAAAGACACTAACTCCATGCTTAAAGAACTGACATATCACCTTAATATTTACAATGAAAATAATATGGCTATTTCGGAAATGATTGGCACTATCTCTGGCGAACAGAGATAATCATTAATGACGAAACCCGTGTTCAAAAATATTCGAGAATTTCGATTGCGGACAATTTGATTAGTTGCTCCAAAATTTCAGCCAATCAAATCATACGGAATCTATTACGCAAATTACGGAAATAAATTTCATTGCGAACGGGACTTGATGTAAAAGTTTTGTTGAAAATGCACCTGTAAAATTGATAATATATAATGACGTTTTTCATTGCTATGAACTGTCTGATCCGAGAATATCTGCTTCTTTTATTATCATTATAAGATAGAAAGAAACACATATATTCTCGGAGCAGACAGATCATAACAATGGAAAGTTACTTTAGTGACGTGAAGTTTTTCAAATATTTGTGTCATAATTTTAAGAAATACAATGCAATGATTTACTTAATTTCATTATTACATAGAAATTGACTAAATGCATTTAGCAGGAATTTTTTTAAATTTAAAATTTTGTTAATATTTGTATAGTATTGTTTATAGCCAATAATGTCAACAACAACAACATATAGTATTGTTAATTATTGTATCATTTGTCATTGCAAGGATGAAAATTAATGAAACAACTTGTATCTTTGGAAAAAAAGTTGTTCTGGTTCCTTATAAAGAAGAACATGTTTTGAAGTAAGTGAATTTTTTTTATTCATAATTATTAGAAATTTAATTTTTTATACAAAATTGTAGAATGTTTTAATCTGTGTATTTTTTTCAATACATCTTAATTATTTTAATCTATTAATATATAATTATAGATACCACGAATGGATGAAATCTCCAGAACTGCAGGATTTAACAGCATCGGAACCATTGTCTTTGGAAGAAGAATATGAAATGCAAAAAAATTGGCGTGAAGATAACGACAGTAGGAAAAAATCAATTTTGTAAAAAAACAGTTTTCAAAATCAATTTATTAAGACACATTTTAATTTTATATATACTGCTCTGTGTTTCAGAATGCACGTTTATCATTTTAAATAAAGAAATGTATGATACAAATTCCAACGAAATAGGTAAATATCTTTCACATCATTAATATAATTAATGCGACTTATCTTTTATCGAGTGATATCATTTTAGATGCTATGGTTGGAGACACAAACTTATTTTTTAATTCTGATGATGCAAACACAGCTGAGGCAGAAATTATGATTGCCGAAGTTTCGGATAGAGGCAAACGCTTTGGATGGGAAGCTATAATAATTATGCTACGATACGGTAAAGTGTTAATGTTGCAACTTTTTAAGGCCTATAATTAATATGAATACAAATTAATTGTTACATTTTTCAGGAATCGACAAATTGAAAGTTTCAAATTACACAGTGAAAGTAAGCATGAAAAATGAAAAAAGTATACGAATGTTTACTAAATTAGGATTTAAAGAGGTAATACTAATGTTATTTTATTGTGAAATAACTTAATTTACCTTAAAAATCAGTGAAACTGAAATTCTTCTTTATATTTGCATATTTACAGGTTGAAAGGAGTAAAATCTTCAATGAAGTCACGCTGTCGAAAAAGCTTGACAAAGAATGGTTAGAATATTTAACATCCGAAACACCTGATTATACAATAAAAGAAAATTGTAAATAAATATAAATCTCCAAATGTTTTGGGGGGTAAACAATGAAATAAACACTCTGAATTCTGAATAAATACAAATACATTAAAAAATTATTATTCTACAGAAAATCATAAACTTAAGCTCGATAAATATTAAATTAATCAACATTTTGTTAGAACTTAATTATAAAAACAAAAATGTTTATATTCATAATCATCTCCGAAGATATGAACTGAAAGCTCTGGGAAATAGTGCAGCATGAAGTAAATTTACATTTTAATTATTTTATATTATTTATTTATTTTATTTATACAATTAACATCTTTGTCATATTGCCAGTAGATCGATGAGTAATTTAATATATATTTATAATTTAGTTTTATCAGGTTGTCAAGGATGAAATTTCTAGGAAAAAAGGCAAAGTTGGTTGATAACTTACAAATATAAGGAATTATTTTATT
>JABFPR010000256.1:0-11508 GCA_022817345.1 Neoscelio sp. ZL-2020
ACTTATCTAAGGTATTTGGGAAACAAATCCATCGGTTCATGATAACGGGCATATTCGCAACATTGACAACTTCATTTAAACACTTAGAAACTGTTCCTTGAGACACATTGAATAATTTGTTGCAAGCTATTTCAAAGTTAATATATTTGAAAAATTATACTATATCAAGATTTGAAAATAATTAACAACAAATTGATACAAACTTTGTAACAAATTCCTTATTCACAATTGTTTATAATAATCTTTTATGATATGTATGTATAATTATTATATTGATATTCATGAAATATTTTCAGATACATAGTGTTTCACTATATTTTGGAAGAATAAATACCATATTGGAAATTACTATATTGGAAAAACAATACTATATCCAGATTTAAATATAAATAACATGTAATTAATACAAACTTAATATTATTACTAGGTACACATAACGATGTTTATTTAATACTTTTAGATTATTTCTGTATATTTATCCATGTGAACAAAAACAGTTTCATGCTATGCCGAACTACATAATATTTTTCAATTTTGTTTGAACTTGATTTCCAATTCTTTATTTATAATGACGACATATGTGGCTTATGTCTACATTTAAAAGCAACAAATTGAACATTTTTTAAAAAGTTCCGCAAACTTCATGAGAAATTAGATGAACATAATTTTTTTTTAATAGAGTGCAACAAATTAACCAATAGTTTAAATTTTATTCAGACAATGTTGTTTTTTTTTTATTTTATAATGTTGATTATATATTTAATTTTTTTTACTTAATATTGTTTTCTTAGTTCATTTATTTTTTAAATTGCAATAATTTGTCAATAATTGATCTTAATATAAAATGTCATTTGTATATAAACTTATGAATTATTAAATTTATTACTTACTTTTTCTTTGATATTTTGCGTTTCACTTTTTAAATTAATTAATTAATTTAGGTTTTAAATATTATAATTATGTCGTTGTTCACTTTATTGACTGTAAAGGAATGTGATATATTATAATTATTTTACTTTTTGATAAATAAACATTAATTAAACTGATAATCACAAAACGAACTAAAACTATACAATACTGTAGTTTAGAAACTCGCACATGTTTGTACATATTTCTTAGACAGTGTTGCCACTTCGCGCTGACGATTATTTAACGATCGCTTTTTTTGCGATTGATTCGGAAATAGGGGCCTTGAAGTATCAGGATCATATAATCATATGTAGATATATTTATATATAAATATAATGAGAGATAGAGCTTGTCAGAGTGAGAGATACTACGGAATACATGTGTCCAAATTCGAATTTCAGCACATTGTTTTTATCAAATGGAGAAATTATTGTAATTTTTTTAAAAAAGACAATTGAACATTTTACAAAATCGAGTGATGGAGAGGGTGAGTGAGAGGGAGAGGGTGAGGGAGATGGCGACTGATTTGGAGGGTGAGTGGGAGAGAGGGAGAGAGTGACAGAGAGAGTACGGAATACATTTATACAAAAATGAACTTCCGCACATTGTTTATATCAATTGGAGTAATTAATGAAATTTGATTAATAAAGACAACTGAAAATTTTAGAAAATCCCCAATCGATATATTTAGATTGTAAATGCATTTTTATAATATCTAAGATTACAATAGTTGCGACTCGTCTGTAAACAAAGTAAAATTTGTGTTTTTCGTCAGTTTTGGAGTATCAGGATCATATAATCATATGTAGATATATTTATATATAAATATAATGAGAGATAGAGCTTGTCAGAGTGAGAGATACTACGGACTAGATGTGTCCAAATAAGAATTTCAGCACATTGTTTTTATCAAATGGAGAAATTATTGTAATTTTTTTAAAAAAGGCAATTGAACGTTTTACAAAATAGGGCGAAGGAGAGGGAGAGTGAGAGGGAGAGGGAGTGGATGATGGAGAGGGTGAGGGAGATGGAGAAGGAGAGGGAGAGTGTGACTGAGAAAGTACGGAATACATTAATCCAAAAATGAACTTCAGCACATTCTTTATATCAATTGGAGTAATTAATGAAATTTGTTTAATAAAGACAACTGAATATTTTAGAAAATCCCCAATCGATATATATAGATTGTAAATGCTTTTTTATGAAATTTAAGATTACAATAGTTGCAACTCGTCTGTAGGCAAAGTAAAATTTGTGTTTTTCGTCAGTTTTGGTGTATCAGGATAATATAATCATATGTAGCTATTTTTATATATAAATATAACGAGATAAAGCTTGACAGAGTGAGAGATACTACGGAATACATGTGTCCAAATTCGTATTTCAGCGCATTGTTTTTATCAAATGGAGAAATTATTGTAATTTTTTTAAAAAAGACAATTGAACATTTTACAAAATAGGGCGAAGGAGAGGGAGAGTGAGAGGGAGAGGGAGTGGATGATGGCGAGGGTGAGGGAGATGGAGAAGGAGAGGGAGAGTGTGACTGAGAGAGTACGGAATACATTAATCCAAAAATGAACTTCAGCACATTGTATATATCAATTGGAGTAATTAATGAAATTTGTTTAATAAAGACAACTGAAAATTTTAGATAATCCCCAATCAATATATTTAGATAGTAAATGTTTTTGTATGAAATTTAAGATTACAATACATGCAACTCATGAGTAGACAAAGTAAAATTTATGTTTTTCGTCAGTTTTGGAGTATCAGAATCAAGTAATCACATGTAGATATATTTATATATAAATATAATGAGAAATAGAGCTTGATTGAGTGAGAGATACTACGGAATACATGTGTCCAAATTTGTAATTCAGCACATTGCTTTTATCAAATTATTGCAATTTTTTTTAAAAATACAATTGAACATATTACAAAATAGGGTGACTCATAATGGCCCCAAAAGTCGTTATTTTGCTCTATCTTGAAAAAAAATAACGTCTTCGAGCACTTATTTGGGTTTGAAAATATTCATAACAGGTCTAAAATATGAATAAATTTTTTCGATTCACACGAATTTCAACTCATATTGGCCCCAAAAGTCGTTATTTTGTCCTTTCGTGAAAAAAAATCACGTTTTCGATCACTTATTCGGGTTTGAAAATTTTCATAACAGCACTAAAATATGAATAAATTTTTTCGATTCACTCGAATTTCAACTGATATTGGCCACAAAAGTCGTCATTTTGCCCTATTGTGAAAAAAAATAACGTCTTCGAGCACTTAGTTGGGTTTAAATATTATCATAACACTTCTAAAATATGAATAAATTTTTTCGATTCACTCGAATTTCAAAAGATATTGGCCCCAAAAGGCGTTAATTTGCCCTATCGTGAAAAAAAACACGTCTTCGAGAACTTAATTGGGTTTGAAAATTTTCATAACAAATCTAAAATATGAATACATTTTTTAGATTCACTCGAGTTTCAACTGATGTTGGCCTCAAAAGTCGTTATTTATCCGTATCGTAAAAAAAACACGTCTTCGAGCACTTGTTTGGGTTTGAAAATTTTCATGACAGTTCTAAAATATTAATACATTTTTTCGATTCACTCGAATTTCAACTGATATTGGCCCCAAAAGTCCTTATTTTGCCTTTTCGTGAAAAAAAATCACGTTTTCGATCACTTATTTGGGTTTGTAAATTTTCATAACAGATATAAAATATGTATAAATTTTTTCGATTCACTCGAATTTCAACTGATATTGGCCACAAAAGTCGTTACATTGCCGTATCGTTATAAAAAAAAACAAGTATTAGAGCACTTATTTGGGTTTGAAAATTTTCATAACAGTTCTAAAATATTAATAAATTTTTACGATTACCTCGAATTTCAACGGATATTGGCCCCAAAAGTCGTTACTTTGCGATATCATTAAAAAAAAAATGCGTCTTCGAGCGCTTATTTGGGTTTGAAAATTGTCATAACAGTTCTAAAATATGAATAAATTATTTCGATTCTCTCGAATTTCAACTGATATTGGCCCCAAAAGTCGTTATTTTGCCCTTTCGTGAAAAAAAATCACGTCTTCGATCACATATTTGGGTTTGAAAATTTTCATAACAGAACTAAAATATGAATAAATTTTTTCGATTCACACGAATTTCAACTCATATTGGCCCCAAAAGTAGTTATTTTGCCCTTTCGTGAAAAAAAATCACGTCTTCGATCACATATTTGGGTTTGAAAATTTTCATCACAGAACTAAAATTTGAATAAATTTTTTCGATTCACTATAATTTCAAATCATATTGGCCCCAATAGTCGTTAATTTGATCTATCTTTAAAAAAATAGGGTCTTCGAGCACATATTTGGGTTTGAAAATTTTTATAACAGTTCTAAAATATGAATAAATTTTTTCGATTCACTCGAATTTCAACAGATAATGGCCCCAAAAGTCGTTATTTTGCACTAGCGTGAAAAAAAAATCACTTCATCGAGCACTTATTAGGGTTTGCAAATTTTCATAACAGATCTAAAATATGAATAAATTTTATCGTTCCTCTCGAATTTCAACTCATGTAGGCCCCAAAAGTCGTTATTTTGCTGTATCTTGAAAAAAAATAACGTCTTAGAGCAATTATTTGGGTTTGAAAATATTCATAACAGCTCTAAAATATGAATAAAATTTTTCGATTCACACGAATTTCAACTCATATTGGCCCCAAAAGTCGTTATTTTGCTCTATCTTGAAAAAAAATAAAGTCTTAGAGCAGTTATTTGGGTTTGAAGATATTCATAACAGCTCTAAAATATGAATAAATTTTTTCGATTCACACGAATTTCAACTCATATTGGCCCCAAAAGTCGTTATTTTGCCCTTTCGTAAAAAAAATCATTTCTTCGAGCACTTATTTGGGTTTGAAAATTTTCATAACAGTTCTAAAATATGAATAAATTTCTTCGATTCACTCGAATTTCAACTGATAATGGCCCCAAAAGTCGTTATTTTGCGCTAGCGTGAAAAAAAAATCACTTTATCAAGCACTTATTTGGGTTTGAAAATTTTCATAACAGCTCTAAAACATGAATAACTTTTTTCGATTCACTCGAATTTCAACTGATATTGGCCCCAAAAGACGTTATTTTGCCCTATCGTGAAAAGAAAATCACTTCATCGAGCACTTATTTGAGTTTGAAAATTTTCATAACAGCATTAAAACAATAATAAATTAGTTGATTCACTCGAATGTCAACTGATATTGGCCCCAAAAGTACTTATTTTACGCTATCGTGAAAAAAAAAAACACATCTTCGAGAACTTATTTGGGTTTGACAATTTTCATAACAGTTCTAAAATTTGAATAAATTTTTTCGATTCACTAGAATTTCAACTGATATTGGCCCCAAAACTCGTTACTTTGCCCTATCGTAAAAAAAACACGTCTTCGAGCACTTGTTTGGGTTTGAAAATTTTCATAACACATCTAAAATATGAATAAATTTTTTCGATTCACTAGAATTTCAACTGATATTGGCCCCAAAACTCGTTATTTTGCCCTATCGTGAAAAAAAATAACGTCTTCGAGCACTTATTTGGATTTGAAAATTTTCATAACAGTTCTAAAATATGAATAAATTTGTTGATTCTCTCGAATTTCAACTGATATTGGCCTCAAAAGTTGTTATTTTGCCATATCGTGAAAAAAATCGCATCTTCTAGAACTTATTTGGGTTTGAAAATTTTCATAACAGTTCTAAAATATGTATAAATTTTTTTGATTCACTCGAATTTCAAATGATATTGGCCCCAAAGTCGCTATTTTGCCCTATCGAGAAAATAAATTACGTCTTCGAGCACTTATTTAGGTTAGAAAATATTCATAACAGCTCTAAAATATGAATAAATTTTTTCGATTCACTCGAATTTCAACTGATATTGGCCCCAAAAGTCGTTATTTTGCCCTATTGTGAAAAAATATAACGTCTTCGAGCACTTAGTTGGGTTTAAATATTATCATATCACTTCTAAAATATGAATACATTTTTTAGATTCACTCGAGTTTCTACTGATGTTGGTCCCAAAAGTCGTTATTTTGCCGTAACGTGAAAAGAAATAACGTCTTTGAGCACTTAGTTGGGTATGATTATTTTCATAACAATTCTAAAATATGAATAAATTTTTTCGATTCTCTCGAATTTCATCTCATATTGGCTCCAAAAGTCGTTATTTTTCCCTATCGTGAAAAAAATCACGTCTTCGAGCAATTATAAGTGTTTGAAAATTCTCATGACAGTTCTAAAATATGAATAAATTTTTTCGATTCATTCGAATTTCAACAGATATTGGCCCCTAAAGTCCTTATTTTGTCCTATCGTGAAAAAAATCACGTCTATAACCACTTATTTGGGTTTGACAATTTTCATAACAGCTCTAAAATATGAATCAATTTTTTCGATTCACTCGAATTTCAACTGATATTGGCCCCAAAAGACGTTATTTTGCGCGAGTGTGAAAATAATATCACTTCATCGAGCACTTATTTGGGTTTGAAAATTTACATAACAGCTTTAAATTATTAATAAATAAGTTGATTCACTCGAATTTCAACTGATATTGGCCCCAAAAGTACTTATTTTGAGCTATCGTGAAAAAAAATAACGTCTTCGAGCACTTAGTTGGGTTTAAATATTATCATAACACTTCTAAAATATGAATAAATTTTTTAGATTCACTCGAGTTTCAACTGATGTTGGTCCCAAAAGTCGTTATTTTGCCGTAACGTAAAAAGAAATAATGTCTTCGAGCACTTACTTCGGTTTGACAATTTTCACAACAGATCTAAAATATGAATAAATTTTTTCGATTCATTCGAATTTGACTATTTGCGCTAGCGTGAAAAAAAAATAACTTCATCGAGCACTTATTTGGGTTTGAAAATTTACATAACAGCTTTAAAATATTAATAAATTTGTTGAATCACTCGAATTTCAACTGATATTGGCCCCAAAAGTACTTATTTTGCCCTATCGTGAAAAAAAAACACATCTTCGAGCACTTGTTTGGGTTTGAAAATTTTCATAACAGTTCTAAAATATTAATACATTTTTTCGATTCATTCGAATTTGACTATTTGCGCTAGCGTGAAAAAAAAATAACTTCATCGAGCACTTATTTGGGTTTGAAAATTTACATAACAGCTTTAAAATATTAATAAATTTGTTGATTCACTCGAATTTCAACTGATATTGGCCCCAAAAGTACTTATTTTGCCCTATCGTGAAAAAAAACACATCTTCGAGAACTTATTTGGGTTTGACAATTTTCATAACAGTTCTAAAACTTGAATAAATTTTTTCGATTCAGTAGAATTTCAGCTGATATTGGCCCAAAAAGTCCTTATATAGCGCTATCGTGAAAAGAAATAACGTCTTCGAGCACTTATTTGGGTTTGTAAATTTTCATAACAGTTCTAAAATATGAATAAATTTCTTCGATTCACTCGAATTTCAACTGATAATGGCCCCAAAAGTCGTTATTTTGCGCTAGCGTGAAAAAAATATCACTTTATTGAGCACTTATTTGGGTTTGAAAATTTTCATAACAGCTCTAAAATATGAATAAATTTTTTCGATTCAGTAGAATTTCAACTTATATTGGCCCCAAAACTCGTTATTTTGCCCTATCGAGAAAAAAAATAACGTCTTCGAGCACTTATTTGGGTCTGAAAATATTCATAACAGCTCTAAAATATGAATAAATTTTTTCGATTCACTCGAATTTCAACTGATATTGGCCCCAAAAGTCCTTATTTTGCCATATCGTGAAAATAAATCACGTCTTCGAGCACTTAGTTGGGTATGAATATTTTCATAACAATTATAAAATTTGAATAAATTTTTTCGATTCTCTAGAATTTAAACTGATATTGGCCCAAAAAGTCCTTATATAGCGCTAGCGTGAAAAAAAATCACTTCTTCGAGCACTTATTTGCGTTTGAAAATTTTCATAACAGTTCTAAAATATTAATAAATTTTTACGATTCACTCGAATTTCAACTCATATTGGCCCCAATAGTCGTTAATTTGCTCTATCGTGAAAAAAATAGGGTCATCGAGCACTTATTTGGGTTTGAAAATTTTCATAACAGCTCTAAAATATGAATAAATTTTTTCGATTCACTCGAATTTCAACTGATATTGGCCCCAAAAGTCGTTATTTTGCACTAGCGTGAAAAAAAATCGCATCTTCTAGAACTTATTTGGGTTTGAAAATTTTCATAACAGTTCTAAAATATGTATAAATTTTTTTGATTCACTCGAATTTCAACTCATATTGGCTCCGATAGTCCTTAATTTGTTCTATCGTGAAAAAAATAGCGTCTTCGAGCACTTATTTGGGTTTGAAAATTTTCATAACTGTTCTAAAACATGAATAAATTTTTTCGATTCAGTAGAATTTCAACTGATATTGGCCCCAAAAATCGTTATATTTCCCTATCGTGAAAAAAAATAACGTCTTCGAGCACTTATTTGGGTTTGAAAATATTCATAACAGCTCTAAAATATGTATAAATTTTTTCGATTCACACGAATTTCAACTCATACTGGCCCCAAAAGACGTTATTTTACACTTTCATGAAAAAAATTACGTCTTCGATAACATATTTGGGTTTGAAAATTTTCATAATAGCACTAAAATTTGAATAAATTTTTTCGATTCACTCGAATTTCAACCGATATTGGACACAAAAGTCGTTATTTTGCCCTTTCGTGAAAAAAAATCACGTCTTCGAGCACTTAGTTGGGTATGAATATTTTCATAACAATTATAAAATTTGAATAAATTTTTTCGATTCAGTAGAATTTCATCTGATATTGGCCCAAAAAGTCCTTATATAGCGCTAGCGTGAAAAAAAATCACTTCTTCGAGCACTTATTTGCGTTTGAAAATTTTCAAAACAGTTCTAAAATATTAATAAATTTTTACGAGTCACTCGAATTTCAACTCATATTGGCCCCAATAGTCGTTAATTTGCTCTATCGTGAAAAAAATAGGGTCATCGAGCAATTATTTGGGTTTGAAAATTTACATAACAGCTCTAAAATATGAATAAATTTTTACGATTCAGTAGAATTTCAACTGATATTGGCCCCAAAACTCGTTATTTTGCCCTATCGTGAAAAAAAATAACGTCTTCGAGTACTTATTTGGGTTTGAAAATTTTCATAACAGCTCTAAAATATGAATAAATTTTTTCGATTCACTCGAATTTCAACTGATATTGGCCCCAAAAGTCGTTATTTTGCCCTATCGTGAAAAGAAATAACGGCTTCGAGCACTTATTAGGGTTTGTAAATTTTCATAACAGATCTAAAATATGAATAAATATTATCGTTTCACTCGAATTTCAACTCATATAGGCCTCAAAAGTCCTTATTTTGCGCTAGAGTTAAAAAAAATCACTTCTTCGAGCACATATTTGCGTTTGAAAATTTTCATAACAGCCCTAAAATAAGAATAAATTTTTTGATTCCCTCGAATTTCAACTGATATTTGCAACAAATGTCGTTATTCTGCCGAATCGTTAAAAAAACACGTCTTCGAGCACCTGTTTGGGTTTGAAAATTTTCATAACAGTTCTAAAATATTAATAAATTTTTACGTTTCACTCGAATTTCAACGAATATTGGCCCCAAAAGTCGTTACTTTGCCATATCATTAAAAAAAAATGAGTCTTCGAGCGCTTATTTGGGTTTGAAAAATTTCGTAACAGTTCTAAAATATGAATAAATTTTTTCGATTCTCTCGAATTTCAACTCATATTGGCTCCAAAAGTCGTTATTTTTCCCTATCGTGAAAAAAATCACGTCTTCGAGCAATTATAATTGTTTGAAAATTCTCATGACAGTTCTAAAATATGAATAAATTTTTTCGATTCATTCGAATTTCAACAGATATTGGTCCCTAAAGTCCTTATTTTGACCTATCGTGAAAAAAAACACATCTTCGAGAACTTATTTGGGTTTGACAATATTCATAACAGTTCTAAAATTTGAATAAATTTTTTCGATTCAGTAGTATTTCAACTGATATTGGCCCCAAAACTCATTATTTTGACCTATCGTGATAAAAAATAACGTCTTCGATCACTTATTTGGATTTGAAAATTTTCATAACAGTTCTAAAATATGAATAAATTTTTTAGATTCACTCGAATTTCAACTGATATTGGCCCCAAAAGTCGTTATTTTGCACTAGCGTGAAAAAAATAACGTCTTCGAGCACTTATTTGGGTTTGTAAATTTTCATAACAGTTCTAAAATATGAATAAATTTCTTCGATTCACTCGAATTTCAACTGATATTGGCCCTAAAAGTCGTTATTTTACACTTGCGTGAAAAAAATAACGTCTTCGAGCACTTATTTGGGTATGAAAATATTCATAAAAGCTCTAAAATATGAATAAATATTTTCGATTCACTCGAATTTCAACTGATATTGGCCCCAAAAGTCGTTATTTTGCTCTAGCGTAAAAAAAATCACTTCATCGAGCACTTATTAGGGTTTGCAAATTTTCATATCAGATCTAAAATATGAATAAATTTTTTCGATTCACTTGAATTTCAACTGATATTGGCCCCAAAAGTCGTTATTTTGCCCTATCGTGAAAAAAAATAACGTCTTCGAGCTCTTAGTTGGGTTTAAATATTATCATAACACTTCTAAAATATGAATACATTTTTTAGATTCACTCGAGTTTCAACTGATGTTGTTCCCAAAAGTCGTTATTTTGCCGTAACGTGAAAAGAAATAACGTCTTCGAGCACTTAGTTGGATATGATTATTTTCATAACAAATCTAAAATATGAATAAATTTTTTCGATTAACTCGAATTTCAACTGATATTGGCTCCAAAACTTGTTATTTTGTCTTATCGTGAAAAGAAATAACGGCTTCGAGCACTTATTAGGGTTTGTAAATTTTCTTAACAGATCTAAAATATGAATAAATTTTATCGTTTCACTCGAATTTCAACTCATATAGGCCTCAAAAGTCCTTATTTTGCGCTAGAGTTAAAAAAAATCACTTCTTCGAGCACATATTTGCGTTTGAAAATTTTCATAACAGCTCTAAAATAAGAATAAATTTTTTGATTCACTCGAATTTCAACTGATATTTGCCACAAATGTCGTTATTCAGCCGTATCGTTAAAAAAACACGTCTTAGAGCACGTGTATGGGTTTGAAAATTTTCATAACAGTTCTAAAATATTAATAAATTTTTACTTTTCACTCGAATTTCAACGGATATTGGCCCCAAAAGTCGTTACTTTGCCATATCATTGAAAAAAAATGCGTCTTCGAGAACTTATTTGGGTTTGAAAATTTTCGTAACAGTTCTAAAATATGAATAAATTTTTTCGATTCACTCGAATTTCAACTGATATTGGCCCCAAAAGTCGTTATTTTGACCTATCGTGAAAAAAATCAGGTCTATAACCACTTATTTGGGTTCGACAATTTTCATAACAGCTCTAAAATATGAATAAATTTTTTCGATTCACACGAATTTCAACTCATATTGGCCCC
>JABFPR010000257.1:0-11494 GCA_022817345.1 Neoscelio sp. ZL-2020
AAAAACACAACCTCACGATCTCTCACGATTTTATTAATAAAAAACCTCAACTTGTGATGACATGTTGCAGTCAAAACAAGTAAAGCAAAAGCGGGAAATAATTTTTGAAAGAACAAATCAATTGGTTCGTGGGTTCCTTTAAATTCCAACAGATGGCGGAACTGTTTTACAACTGTGGGAACACCCCACAGATTTAACGCACCCATACTAGTAACATTTCCGAACACGCGCAACATTACGATTGGTCAACCGGACCACAGGATGAGCCTATCAGCTGCTAGCACCGCAGCCAATCAGATTTCACCTTTCTCTTGCATTCTTGTTCTTACGAAAATTCTTTTGTTTTTAATCAGTTGTTAAATCAAGTACCAATTTTCTTTCTTCTTGTTCGAGCGTTCACCGCGATCGGTCGCAGTCGAGTCGAGCCTTCTTGCACGGGCGTGATCATTTTTAAAATCGTGTTTGTTTGTAAAATAAGATCGTGACTGTTGTAAATAAAGTTATTGAGTTTTGTTAAATAAACACATGTGTGGAAGTTAGTTATTTCGACGACGAACCCCCACACAACATCAGCGCCGCCAAAATTGTACCATTGAACTACTAAGCAAAAAAAATTTTTCCAACACATTTGGTCGGAAGTTTGAGCCCCCTGCAGAGACCTCTTTTTATTCTTTATCGTTCTTTTGCTTGCTAATTTTCAAAAATTGAATATAAACTCGATTTCTCATAATATGTTTTTTCTTAGCAAAATTTGTTGACTGTACAAAATACCTCGTATGAGAACATATTTCCTTTGAGAAAAATAAAGTAATATTAAATAGCTTGCATTTAGTTAAAATAACTGTTTCAAAGCTTTTTATTTTATCTTTTGAATTCAAAAATACCCGTAAAATACAAATGCTCCATTTCTGAAAATTATCTTTACTCTGCCATTTTCATACCCTACCTCTGTAGGACGGGTTCGAGGATTCGAGGCGCATGAATTTTATACCACGCGTATTTTATCTTAACCAACATTTTATCCGAAACGCATTTTGTACCGTATATATTTTACTTCCAATGTATTTTATGCCACACGTATTTTATCCTAAACACATTGTATCCTAACCAGTAAATTACGCCAAACGAATTTTATTGCAAAAATATTTTATCTTCAACGCATTTTATCCCGACGAACAAATTATCTCAAATGTATTTTATACTAAACATTTTATTTCAAGCCTTTTTCATCCTAAACAGCCATTTATCTCAAACGTATTTCCTTAGATCTTAGTTCAAAACTCGGAGACAATTTTTTTTTTTAATAAGAAATAGTTTTTATGAAACAATTATTTAACATTAATATAATGTTTGTTTGAATATTTAATAGCTGGACGTTGTTCATACGTTACTAACATTAATACAACGTTAAATCAATGTCTTCTGTTAAAATTGCCATCGTTAGCTCAATGTTTCGTCTGCGATTTTATATCAAAGGCAGTATATCCACAACGCATTTTATATAGCAGAATACTATCCCAATATTAATTTTATACGACATATATTGTATCGCAAACCCACTGTACTTCAACAAGTACAGCGCCCCAAACGTATTTTATAAAATAGATATTTTATCCCAGTGTGTTTCGTGCAAATTGTCAAATTATCCCAAACATATTTTCTCCCTAGCGCATTTTCTTATAATCAATAAATTGTCCGGAACGTACTTTATCATAAACACAGTTTATTTTCAGTGTATTTTATCTCAACCAGCAAATGTCTCAAACATATTTTACATTAAGCTTTCTCTGTCAACGATGCATTTTCTACCACACGCATTTCATCTCAAACGCATTTTATACCAATCTAATATTATCTTAAGCACGTTTTACTTAAATCGTCAAATTAGCCCAAATGTATTTCATATGACACGTGTTTTATCCGCACCTTATTTTATCCCAACCAGAAAATTCTCTCCAACGTATTTAATTCCAAATACAATTTATTTCATTTTTTTTGGAAAAATTATGTCAAATATCATCATGAGTTTATGTCAAATATCAAATTTGCGTTGTATAAAATTTGTTCCAAATTAAATAAATTTGTTACAAAATTAGTTGATGGTAAATTGCGTTTCATATAAAAAATGTATGGATTAATGTTTTGGCTGGGATAAAATGTGTTGTGCATAAAATACGTTTGGCGTAATGTGGATCAAATGCGTTTCATGTGCAACACGTTTAAGTTAATTGATTGGTTAAAGTAAAATGCGTTTAGTAGTATAGAATACACTTGTGGTAAAACGCTTAGAGTAAAAAAGGGCATTAAAATAAAGTGTTGTTTGGTATAAACTAATTTTTATTTGAGACAATTTTCTGGGCGAGATAAAACGCATTTCAGGAAAAACGTGTTTCGTTTTAGAAAACTTACAGAATGAGATAAAATGCTTCGGAGATAATTTATTTGTCGGGATATATGCGTGTAGTACAAAATGAGTGTAGAATAATTTCTCTGTGGTGATAAAATGTGTTTGTCTTTTTTCAAACTATCGAGGGACGGATATTTTGATTCATAGTAATTATTTTAATTCTACGATTGTTTATAGATTCGACATAAATTTTGAAATATTTTGACAAATCGTTTTATTTTCAAGTTTTGCAATTTTTAATTAAAACTTGAAAATATCAATCTATCAGTGATTCAGCCTTGATCAAACAATGATACGGCATTCTTCAAAAAAGTAAACTCGTTCAGGGCCTGGTGAGGGCTCGATGGTTATAATATGGAACGTTGTATTTCAAAATGTCTGGCTATATTTGGGCGACCATAGCAGGGCCTGGTCGGTCATTCGTTCCTATCCTGATTTCGTTGATATAAACAGGAATAATCTATCATATGATGCGTTGGGGGTGCTAGGTAGTGTTCTAACTTGTTGATATCGTCCCTTTAAAATTGGAACTAATGTATATGAATAAGATTACGAATGTTCTTTACAATATTATTAAATATGTAAATTAATTCGTTTATTTTTAAAATTAAATTGAATCTTGATTGATTTGTTTAATCTATCGAGCAACTAACAAATCCTTGAAAATATAGAAAGATAGCTTTAAATCACAGCTAGGTGATGAAGTTATTAGAATATGTAGTGTTCTGAAAGGACTAGGTTTTCAAAATAACCCGCATGAGGGAGAAATCTCAGCTCAAGGAATATATAATGTTCTTCTTTATGATGCGTGGTCGAGCGTTTTTATGATGCAGAATGACTTACCTAATTCCGTTACTAATAAGTAGTCTTTTCTGTTCTATTTTTTGATAAGTTGTTGTTGGTAACGCTATGAAATAAGAGTCTGACCAGATTCTAGCAGTTTACAATATATGATACCCTTAATATTTTATCAAATGCACAATAACACCATTTTTACGAATATTGCATTTCACAGACGATGTTAATAATTAACCAGGTTCGTTACGATTATACTAAAAGAAACCTAATAACAAATTAGTTACTTGTTAATACACCTATTCTAGAGTTTACTAAAGAGTATCTCTCAAATTACTCACATTTCTCTAATAATTCGCAAGTCCAAGTGAATAATTCGTAAGTTTCTAGAGAGATTAACGGCAGTCATACGTTATTTACTATTTAGGTAGGACCATACCACTAACGACCAACACAGATGATCTACTTCGTCGGAGCCGAAATGATGCAGAGATGGGACAGCAATTAATCTAATTTGAACGTTACTGTAGTGCTCAGATACCTGGAAAACATTACCTGAACATTATTGCAACTATAAATGTCCGGCTGATAATCGTTGCAACGGTCTTACCACATGATATGCTACGTCGCATCAACTTTTTTAAACTTTCAGAAATTTCAATTAAATGACTTTGTAAAATTATAATGAAACGTTTCATGAAATATTGATTAAAATATTAAAAATTATTGCGGTAACTTTGCAGAAATGCATATAAAAATAGTAATGTTTTATGGACATCACAGAAACGTTTCACAAAATTAAAAAGTTCTACCCAAAATTTTACCATAATTCGACTGGAAGTTAAACCCGGATTCTGTCGAACTTTAGGCTTATTACCTAACCACTGGGCTATCTCAGCTCTTATATTTTCCTGTACAAATAAGCCTGATTTATCTAAAATGTATGCATACAATTCTTTTGTTACTTTTTTAATCACTAATGAATGTACTAATCATAGAATTAATTTAATTTATTAACAATTGTTAAGAGATTATTAGTAAGAATGTTAGTATAAAATGAACACAAAAGATATGGAAACAAAATGAAAAATAACAAAACTCACTGATAATGGAATAAAATCTTCAATCACATCATCACTTGGTTCATCTGAACCAGAGCCAGACTCCACACTTTCTTCTGGAAACTAAATAAAATACATATTTAAAATAAATAAACAATATTTTACTGTAAGTAAACAATATTAAACAAAACAAACTTATTAAGGCTGTACAAAATCATCAACACCTCGACAAATGCGTTTTCGTTGCTATAACGAAGGTACTGTTTTCAGTGTAAAAGTATCTGAAAAATAACATCGGTTCGTTAGAATTATTATGATTCGTGCAATTATTACGACGTATTTGACACATATCATAGATGTAGAATATTGGGCACTATAAAATCTGTGTAATAATTTTTGCAGGACATAGAAATTACTTTGTGGTATGTACTAAATATGGCACGCTGGAAAGTCAATTGTCTTGAAATCCGAGATGCATTGAACTAATGCAACACTTGATCTGCACCGAGTTACAAATCTGTAGTTATATTCGCAAAAATAAGAAAAAAAATTTAATTCAAATTTGAATTTAGAACCCGTTTTTATATTTAATTAATGTATATAGAAGAACCTAAAGATTGATATTTATCTTCTGAATGGGTTGTTGAAATTGACATTGTTAATATTATGACGTTGTCTATTATAAACCGCAAAAAATTTAATGGATTGCATTTCCATCTGCAATTTGTTATTAAAGTGCAGCGGAAACGAGCCGCTTTTAATTGAATTGTGGCAGATGATGAAAAGTGAATCGTATATAACGTTGTTGAGCGAAAACGATCTTGAGGCAAGAGAAGTGAGCTGTCATTAATTATCCCTAAAGCTGGTCTTCACTGGATAAAAATCATACTTTATATAGTAAAATGGGAAAAAGATATTATATTGTTAAAATTTCACAATGTGAAATATTAATAGCAGCTATATTAATTTTTTCGTATTGAAAACAAGACACTTCAAGTGTGAAATTAACACTGAACCTCGATTAGAAGTGTGAAAATGTGCTCATGAGTGAATATTGGTTTTAAACTTAACAAAATGTTATACTGTTGAATTGACGTGTCAATTGACACGATATTTATATATTTACATAATGAAATTTGAAAATAAATTATTTACAGTCATGAAATAAAGTTGTATTTTTGAATCCAAAGCTTTACTCAGAATCAATGAAAATATGTGTACACCGATTAGTATTAAATTTAACACCACTTTTTTACAGTGTATAAGTTATTAGGAAACAGTCGAAACAATAAATGCGAAATATATTGTTCAATGTAAATGGATTGAATAAAAAATTCAACTTAAAAAAGGGAAGAAATAGAACTGAACTGGCAAATAAAAATCCATCGTGTTCTTTCAGAATAGTACCTAAACTCGTGTTTCTTTGGTGACCTAGTATAAATTATTGCAGTTAAACTTTATTAATATAGTATTATTTCACATGTTACGATCCCTGCAAAATTATGTAGAAGGGACAGCTCTGCCTTTTCAAAGAACAAAAAAACACAAATATCGATTCTATACATTATTAAACAATTTATGTAACAGAATTGTTTTCTTGAAAATTGCTATCGTTTATTGCTTGAAATGAGTGTCGACGTGGATGCACACGTGTTCGATAGTATAGAGGAAAGTTTGTAGAATTAGAAATCCCTTGTTACAAAGGTATAATTTTATATTGTGCTGAAAATATTGATTTTTTATTTTCAATTTCCAAAATTATATACAATTTTATATTAAATATTTCATATATATAATATATCATTTTCTTGGCTGAACTGCCAATTGTGAACAAAAATAACTTCCAAAATAATAACATTAGGTACTAAAACTTTCTTGAAATTTTTAAAAAGTACATTGTTATATACGTGCAATATGTACAATTATATAATACAAACGATATTAGAATTTGTTATAAATTTGTGACGAATATTGCAATTACATTTAAGGGTGTAACATGCCATTTCAGATATAATAACCCCATGGCGAATTGGCTGTTTGCCTAGTTTCGGCGACACTCTGTGCTAAAAATCGGCTTCTTTCGTGGAGTAATCTATAGTTTTCATGAAGCAACCATTTTTCAATGTGTCGATAATCCAAATTTGCCATGGTCTGCGATCATAACATTTTTTACAACGTGATCAGAAATTAAAATACGGCTTTTTTCTTATTTAATTCAAATATCGCAATTTATGAAATAGTGCATTTTTGTTATTAACTTTCATTGTACGTAGTATAAAAAAGCAACGTAACGAAATTCGTGAAAATATATTATCTAGTATGGCAAAAGTGTATCAAAAATATATTATTTTTACACTATTACCACTCCGTAAACATTGATTGACAATTACTGACTCATATCAGTCAGTAATGACAGCATATCAGTCAATAAAATCTTACAATACTTCATTTCCAGCAGACTCTATGGAACAATAATTTAAGAAGTTACAGTACATTGAAAGACGTAAAATGAAAATCAGTTTTCAGAATGATTTGTAAGAAAATCACGAAATGGAAACAGAAGATTTTTAAGTATGCTAGCTCCATGTAACATGGTAATGTTAAGAGAATAAAAAATATATTCAATATATATACGTCATTTTGAAAACAGTGTGATCACACTGAAAAAAGAAGTGTCTCAAAGTAGGACAATCTTGTAGACAATTTTAAGACATTTCTTTCGTCTTAAGCAAAGTGTCTATGAAACGTTCATTTAGTAATATTATATATTTTTATTTATTATAGTTATTAGAAGTTTAACTAAATCAAGTAAAACATCGGCAAATCAAAGGTACGATATTATACTACATTTCTAAATGAAAATGTCAAAACGTTTCTTTCATAAATTTTATACAAATTACTATCTCGTGTAATTACATATTATAAGTTTATGAATAATACTCTACTATAAAATTAAGTTGCAAGAAATTGTCCTACATCTCAAAATTGTATATGAAAAAAAGTAAATTTTTATATCATCTATATCTTTAAGCCAATAATTTGTATTATTTAGGAAAAATGTAGTAACATTTCATGCAGATCTGTAAAATTAAAATAAATTATGCTAACTCAAATATTTAAAATCAAAACCAGAGAAATTGAAAATAAAACCTATTGTTAATTAAACTAATATATCGAGGAAAATGAATTCTTTCGGTAACGACTTATGATCAACGAAAGTAAAGTTGTTCATAGGAGTAACGATTGTTTATAATGTAAATAAACTTTTTGTTCATTGTCTAATTGTTTAAATTAAAAATATCTGCTAAAATGCGCAAATGACACAACTGACATTTGGATTGAAATTATTCAATAATAAAGTTTATTTATTTTATAATTTATAAAAGTTATATTTGATATATTTAACCGAATTTATAATGACTTTACTGGTATATTAACATAAAATGTTGACAATTTTAAAATTCTGCATAACATTTGAATCTGATTTGAAAGAGAAATGTAGGCAACATAGAGCTATCGATCAATACCGCTATGAAGTACGATAACACATTCGTTTACGTAAAATATATAATTTATTAACATCATTTATATTTTGATTCATACATACTTATTAGTTAATACAATCTAATATTACATTTTTAAGTATTTTACAATATTATGAGTAACTTAATTGAGTTAAAATGATGCCTGTTACAATTATAATGTTGCTTAACACCGTCGATATCTTTTTAGGAATAATTTTTGTGTAATAGAATATGCCAAATTATAGGACAATTATTTTATTTTAAATTGACAGGCAACGAAATTAATTGAAAGATAATCAATATAGTGAAAGAATAAGAATGCCAAAAAAACGATTTCAGCCTGCAACCTGATAAGTTACAGTTTGTAACTTATAATTTTTTATTTATTTATTGTTTTTATATTATAATGCCATTTTGTCTAAACGTGAAATTGCCTAACTATTACATGTATATCTATATCAGCGTTACCAGACTGGGCATAATTATGCTACGAGGACATACAAAATTGAAGGCTACCTACAAATATATATATATGAATTATATAATTCATTCAATATATATATATGTTGAATGAATGAAGTTTTATTAAAATATATATTAAGGAAAAAACATACGTATTAACGTAAAGAAGTATTAAAGATTTGTTTAACTAATTCTTAATGTTATTGTAAATATGTATAATGGATACAGTATGATTAGTATATGTTTGGTCTTTTCTTTTTCTGTCTTCTCTTTTCATCCTACAACCATATGTTTAAGATAAAAAGATATAGAAAAGAAAAGGCATATACAATCATACTGTACATATAAAGATGTTTCCTGAAGAGTCATCTTATTTCGTCATCTTGAGATCCTAACTCTGTGTGACGATTATCTGTGTTCCGAGTTCCATTCCTGTTCATTATTAATTAATAAACATTAATATGTCACATGTGTATCCCAGTAAATAAGAAAATAGCTGTCACATAATTTTGAATTAGGTTTTTTAAAATCCGTGTAATCCATAATACTCAAAGATTAAATTCAAACACATAAGAAATATACTGATTTGAATATAATTATATGTGTTATTATTGGTGACTTTTTTCAGTGCGTTGGAGATACATACAAATGTACAAAAATTGAATGATATTTTATACTTAGTAAAAATAAACTTTTATACATGTTATGTACCTCCGACACATTGAAAAAGTTGTCACTCATAGAATTGTATTCCAATTAGTATGTATCTTATGATTGTATGAATTCCATTTTTCAATAATAGAAGTAAAAGTTACAGATATATACATTTATAACTTTTATAAACAGATTTTCAGAAACATAATTCAAAGTTATGTGATGAAGCTGGTCTTATTATGCTAACTCAACATTGGACACTATGTAATTTGAACATATACATGATTTTCAATCACATGAAAAGTTATGTTGGTAAATAGAGTATTATCAACATACTTTTTTTATTTCACATTATATTATTTTACTTATTTGCTTACTACACATTTTAATAATTATTATTATATTATGCTTCTGATTTCTAATTAAAACAAAATATAATGTAGATAAATAAGTAGTTAGTCTATTTTTATTCTATTTTGATACAACATACATGACATATATGTCATAACCAATAATAAAGTAACAAAAATACATTAAAAATAATAATTCCATATCATTTCATAGAAGAAACCTATGATAAATTGTTCAAGAAACATACGTATAATTAATTATAATATTTTTGTTTGTATTAACTATTATTATACATTTTGTAGAGTGATCACTCACGTATTTGTTCATATTTTTTTGTTAAGAGTATTTTGACACTTAGTTTCTGTTATATTGGCATTATCCATCGTGTAATGTCAACATATTATCACCAACTTCAGATTTATTGCTCTTATGAATACATATACTTATTAACTTGAACTCATACGACATGTAGTGAGTTCAAGACATCAAAGACCTGCAAAATTTTATATGTTCATCTAGCTTAGATTTTACGTTGGTCTTGCAGATTTCTGTGTTGAGCCAGCACATTTTCGTTTATCTTTTTTTGTCTTTAAAACGTTTACTTCGTTACGTCGCATCTATAAATATTTGGGTATGCAATTTCAAGTTGTAAAGGTTTACTCGTTATATTGCAACGATGATACATAACATTTGTGCCATACATAACTTACCACTTCAAGTTGTAAGTTGTAAGGGGTGCAATGTAAATTGTATCCTTAACAACTTAAGTGGTTATCCTTGACATTTATTTTTCTCAGTGAAGGCACAAAAAATAGCATAAGCAATATTTAAGTACTTCTTCTCTTTATAGAACTAATAATATTAACGTAAATTAACTGGTTAAAAAATTTGCAAAGTCAACAGGTAACTATATTTGTAAGTGAGGAGGTGCAAGATATATAATCTATTTCCTGTAAAATTTATAAAATGGAGCCAATCTTGGGATTTAAATTGCGAGATTACTTAAATTATATAACAGACGTTTTATTAATATTATAGCGTTTCAAATAGCGTGTTTATAGGTATGCGAGAGAGAAAGAGGGAAACTGATACTCTGCGGGGGCGACAGTTGCTGACACGGCGAAGTGAGCGATGATAGCGGCGAGATATTTTTACAATGTTGAGAGATATAAATTACATACTATCCGAAATTTTTTTATTTACAATTCTTTTTATTTGTACATAAATTGTTAACAAATGTATATAAATTATATATGTCCAATTTTCTACAGAAACTTTTGTATACAATTTTTTTATGTGGGTAAAATATTAATAATTATGAATAACTATTAATGGTTGTTAATAAGCATTTATGATCATTAGTGATTATTGAAAAAACTGTATAGTACTAGATATGTCGTTGAATAAAGTAAATACAGTTATTTACTATGACAGGATAATGGCGTAGAGAACATGCATATTAATCAAGTGATTACAGCACAACACACGCGAACGCCCGATTTTTTTATTTATTCCAAATATTTCAGAAATAACCATTAATGACCACCTGTAGGTGTCCAATAATCTCTTTCAAAATATGTAAAAAGATAATATTTGAAATTTGTATTCATAAAAACATAAAAGTAATATAGCACATATATTATAACGCGTATAATATACGTGTTCATAAAAACAGTAAAAAGCATAAAATATCAACATATTTAAGCATAACTTTTCATTATTCTAATCGCTGCAAATTTGTTAAAGATAAAGTTTTGTTATCTTTATCGAATCAAATGTTGAAAATACTGACTAGAAATGGAAAGAGCTTCTACTATAAAATACATTATGTAAAATATCAATTTTCCTGTAATCATTAAAATAATAGAAAATGATTTACGTACACTTTGCATATGAGTAAAATATAGATTATATTTTGCCTTAAGGGGGTAGTCCTCTAAATAATTTTCAAAAAATCGATTTTTTTTTTTTTCGCTTAAAATGTTCTTTGGGATGTCTATTTTATTACAGACTTTATCCCATCTTCGCCGGAAACTTCGTTCTCGAGTTATGAGGCGATATGCAAAGATGTGCACTGGCACATCTCCTAAAGCACCGTTTTTCTCCTAAACAGTGTTTTTCAAACTGGTGGCCGTCATAACTTTTTAACCACACATACGATTTTCATCGGACTTTAAGTTTCGCATTCCAAATTTAATTTTCTAATTGCGTACAAAGCCGTTTTTCGATATGTTGAAAAG